>ML803484.1:83110-95132 GCA_009831015.1 Picea engelmannii | reverse complement strand
ACTTTATTTCAATGTATCTTTTGTATTTGGGTATCTAACATGGCCTCATTGTTGGGACCCATTATTTATTTTTACCATAGTGATGTTTAGGGGGGTGTTGGAGTTACTTCACACACACCTAGGATTTCTTTTTCCTAAGGTTTTTCCTTGTTTATTATTCATTATTATTCATTATCCAGTATCCTATATTTTAGGAAGAATATTCCTCTAGGGAGAATATTCTCTTCAGTTTTCACTTCAGTTTGACTAGTTGAGTGGAGTCTAGATGTTGCATTGATTTTGTCACCATGCAACATTGGGATCATCACACACTAATGCACATTAGTGTTGGTATCATCACTAGACTGGTGCATTACCCATGATTCCCTGATCTCCTCCTCACTTCACTCTGGTTCAGTTAGTTAATCGAACACTGATAGACTAGTAAACTCAACTAGGTGGAAGTTCACTACCGTAACTTCCTAAGAGACTAGACTAGGTGGCAATTTACTCCTGTAACTGGTGGTGTGTGTCCAGATCACTCTAGATACCCACTATGGTGCATTGGATTCTCCTCCAGTGCGCATTGGTTGAGTTATACAGAGTCTATCATGTGTAAATTATTCATTATTCATTACAGTTAATGAGAATTCTTCCATCCTTTCTCCCTTGTTTATTCTTTCTCAATTTCTATCTACAAATGTGTGTGGTATTTTCTAGCTATATCTATTCTCTGTAGGTTCGACATGTTTACAATAAGCAGTGAATATTGATCTACTTTTCAAGAGATATTTATTGGGTGGATTACTTGTTGATTTTGTTGGTTAAAAGTTGTTGATGTAGCAATAGTAAGCTAGAGACATAAGGTTTCCATAATATTTTATTGATAACTCATTCTTACAATATTCTTTTTCCATCTAATTCATTGTTTGAAACATTGGAATATTATTTTTAAGTTGCATGTTAATTTATTCAATATTATATGTTGATTAGATGATGTAATTTGTAGCTGTCAGAACTTTGTCATTGCTGATATATAATTGTTTACTGCTGCAACTTTGGGACAACAAGCACAACATGTTGTTTCCCTATTGTTCTAGGGCTTAGTTCGTCATATATTGTCTTGGTTTTGGTTGTCTAGCATTTGTTTTGCATGTATTCTCCATTGGCAACTTTTCCTTGACCAACACTCATCCTCCATCGAGACCCAAAATATTTTCATTGTGACCTATAGGGGTGTTTCTTTCAACTCTTTCCCTCTCCCATTTGCAATCCCCTTAGGGTCACCTAGGAATCCTCCCTTGTTTTGGACTTGTCCATCACTAAAATGATGGGGATATCTATTGAGGTGACAGTGATAAGTGTCCCTAGTTGTGTCACACACTTGCTTCTTGGGTTGGGTTTTGGCCGAACCACAAAATGTGTGATAATAGTTCTAACATCATATTTTGGATTTATTTTCATGTGATGTTGTCATAGTGTAACTATCGAATTATTATCCTCTTTAGAAGATATACTGTGAGCTTTCTCCATAATGCAATTTTCACATGGCTTCCTTTCTACTTCAACACCCTCTAAAATAACTATTGTTGTGTTCCTACAAAATTGATCTCCAAATTCATCCCACAATGTTTGCAATTTTTTGACATTTTTAATTCCATTATCTTTTGTGCATTTCTCATCAAATTAAAAAAAAAATGATTCTCTTCTCAATAATTTTTTTCTTCTATCCAAATTTTTTCTAAATAAACTATTCCCATCACTTCCACTTTTGGATGACCCAATTCTGATTTGGAATTTGCTAATACATTGTTCCAATAAATCTAATGCGTTCGTTCATGATTGGTATAATTTTGACTTATATTTAAATGTATCGTCTTGGTTAAAACTTTCAAATACTTCCTTTACATTTTGGGAGGCTTTGTGACCGAATAAAAGAACATCCAATTCTATTGTCATCAACGCATAAAGAAAGGGTGTGTCCTATATTTCATAAAATTTTTTCAATATATTTTGAAGGAATTACAAAATACTCGTTGCATTTCTTACCTATCAATGATTTGGTAAGGGTGGCTTGGTTATCAAGTGCACTGGAGCTAGTGGTTTTTAATCTTACTTTTAGGTTTGATTGAGTTATTTCTTTGATTAAATGTTCTGGCATGGAACTATCTATTTCGAATATGGAACCATCTAATTATTTTCTTGTTCTATATCATTTTGTGAAGGCTTCTTTTTTATTTTCCATATCCTACATAACATCCAGGGAATGAATTTTCGAATTATAATCATTGAAAATATTTTACAATTTTTAATCTTTGAAGATCATTGATTCAAACATAAACATTACATTGTTTTGTCCTTCACTACTACTTTTAATTTATCATTCAAATTTTTATAATGATTCTTAATAGAATCTCTGACACCCTCATCATCTAATTAGATTTTCCAATCTTATTACAAGGTGCAGTAGGGGATTGGTCACCATAGCATTCTACTTGTTCAAGTTTCTGTTAATGAAAAGTTTGAGCAAAGTGAACCAAATAACGCATGTTAGTAAAGTGGATCCATAATTACTTAGCATGTCTTTCATAAGATAGTTTACATTAAATAGTTGGTTGTAGTAGCCAATGTATACGATAGTTTGCATTAAATATTTGGCTATAGTAGCCCATGAAAAATTGGCCTTAACAGCTTGAATGACTGAGATTTAATTCAATAAGAGAAAATATATGTGACTTACCAATAGCATTTAAGATCTTAGAGAGCCTATCTACCCATGTCATTCGTTGTATTTAGTTTGTGTAGCAAAGTGAACTAAATAACACATGTTAGTAAAGTGCATCCATAATTACTTAGCATGTCTTTTATAAGATAGTTTACATTAAATAGTTGCCTGTAGTAGCCAATGTATAAGATAGTTTGCATTAAATATTTGGCTATAGTAGTCCATGAAAAATTGGCCTTAATAGAGAGTTGAATGACTGAGATTTAATTCAATAGAAGCAAATATATGTGACTTACCAATAGCATTTAAGATCTTAGAGAGCCTATCTACCCATGTCATTGGTTGTATTTAGTTTATGTAAATATTGTTATTATTATTTTTTTTTAATCCTTGAACTGATTTGAGTAGCTTGGAATTATGTTGTGTTTTGGGATTTAATTGAAATTTATTGTTTGCATTGTTTCAAATCATTTTTTTAATTAAATGACATCGAAAGGTGAGGAAGGATTGCTCATCTGACATCGAAAGGTGAGGAAGGAAAGCAAGATAAAAAATTATTATTCCCACCCATCTTATGGAGTCCAATAGTTAGCACTTTTTCCAAATGTAATATTCAAAGAATTTTACTCCAATATGGGTATGATTGTTAATATTGATAAGACTAAGGTCATGATTATTAAATCCAATAAGATCCCTTATGATACCTTTGTATATGACAACAACAACTTGGAGGAAGGGACTTCATACAAATATCTTGGAATTGATATTCACCACAAGCTCAATTGGAATTATAGCATTGAGAAAAGGATTATTGGGGGATGGAAAGATTACTATGGGCTTGAAAACAATCGTAAATCAGCTGATCTTTGGAGTTGGAAGAAGAAGAAACTCCTCTTTGCGACTCTTGTTACACCTGTTATTCTTTATGGATGTGAAGTCTGGGGCTGTAGTATCTCTCGTGAATCCTGGAGAAAGATAGAGAAAATACAAAAGAATTGTATAACCTATAATCTCAAAATTAAAGGAAATACACCCTATCCCATCCTCCTCATAGAAACAAGCCTCTCCCCCATTGAGAGCATGGCTATGATTAGGTACCTAATGTATATGAACAAGTTAAATAACATGGAAGACAAGAGGCTACCTATAATTTCTTCAAAATCAAGTCATAACCACCATCGACTCAAGCGAGGATGGCATAAAGACGCTCAGTCTTGGCTAAACTATTGGGGAATCATGGAAGAAACCATTTTGCAGAATAAAGATACTATTAAAAAAAATGTCAAATCAAAATTTAAGGAAAAAATGTGGTGTGATAAAGAATTAGAGGAAAAAAGAAAATTAGGGTATTATAAAGATGTAATCAACCCTAATTTAGAAGATCAAAATTATCTATCTGTTTTGCCAAGTGTAAAGAAAAAAATAAGCATTGCTAAGATAGGAACAAATTCTCATGAGTTCCATAGTGAAACTAGGCATTGGTCAATTCCTAAAACACCATGGGATGAAAGAGTGTGCCACCTTTGTGACACTAAGAAGGTTGAAGATGAAAAGCACTTTCTCTTAGATTGTCCATCCTATACCCATATTAGATCTCATTTTCAAAATATTGATCACACTACCAACCTTCCTAACCTATTAACTCAAAAAAAGTATGGTGATCTTGGAAAGATTCTCTTAATGCTTTTCGAGCACAGAAACAAAATTCTAAAGAATCAGAAGTAATTACTTACCATCTTAAGGTCCAATAAACCAATTAGGTCTTAGTGGATGTTAATCATCATCATTAATATTATCTTTAGTTGATAACCTTTTTTAATACCTTTTATTTATATTTTTTAACTAAAAATTATTTTTTATTTAAAAACATCAATATTTAATATGATAATCACAATTTTCTTTTTAAATTATATTAATTTCTTCATAAGCATGCCTATTATACAAAAGGTCCTAAAACTGACAAAAATTAACATTTTTTTTTTTTGTTTTACAACCTCCTACACCCTAGGGCTCAACCATACTTTCTAAACTAAATAAATCTTGATGATGCATCTTACTTCATACTTATTGCCTTGTCAGAGCTATGCATGGTTTGGAATTTTTTTTGTTTGATCTTGGGAATATCTAGTATGCTTCTTAAAAGACATGTATTAAAGAAACTTGAATCATAGCTAGAAATATCTATCTTTCTTCAAATCTCACACACAATAGATAATGCATCCTATATTTCATTGCTAAATAAAAAAACAATATTTCATTGCTAAATAAAAAAACAATAGAAAAAATATTTTTTCATTTTAAATAAAAAACAATTTTCATTTATAATAATAAAAAAATGGATTATTGATTTCAATAAAAAACAATTCATGACTTAGTTTTCTGGGCATACTTCATCATCTATATTTATGGACATACTTCATCATCTATATTTTTCATTTGTTTCAACAACTGGATTTTAATTTTGTGTAGAGACTAAATATCTTCTTCCTCTTTGAACCATCTCCCACATTTGATGGAATTTGGTATAGTTAAAATAATTTGGCATAGTTACGAGAATTTGGCATGTACAAAAATATTATATACTTATGTAGATATTTCATATGATTTGACATATAAAAGAAAATGGTTCTATTTTTGCATTATACTAATACTTTATGTCATGTTGGCTTTCATGTGACTATGAAACTCATCATCATTGTCTGGCAAGGACATTGCCACTATATTGGCATTTTTTTATTAGTGTTTTATGTTAATATTTATATTTAAAGTAAATTTAGTAAGTTATTATTATTTAAAAGTTTATTTTTTTAAATTGGTTTATAAAAAAAAATTGTTTTGTTTTCTAGTGTGTATGTGATTTGGGGGATTAACATATGGGTAAGAAAAATGGTATAGGGGCATCTAATTCATTAAAATTATTGGGGGATTGCACACATTCTAGGCTACATCAATCTTTAGTTAGCTAGATTTTTTAGGTGTCTTCTCCTAACTACATCCGATTTCGAACATGAATCACATTAAAAATAAAAATCTTCAAAACCAATCACACTAGTCAAATTTAACTTATCAAATATATCTTAGAAAAGTCATACTTAGATCTTCTTTCTAAATATTTAATATTCTTAATAAAAATAATTTTAAAATTCATAAAAATTTAAGTTTTAGGGGGATAAAACTGTGATATAAATCTATGTTATCACATAGAATTTTGATTTTTTTTTTAAATAATAATTTTTTCTATGATTAAGATTAAAATGAAATGTTTTATAATTTTTTAAATTTTTCAACATTAAAATAAAAATAAAAAGATTTAAATAAAATATATTAATTAAATATGTATAATATATTTATATTACAAATTATTATAAATTTAAATTACAATTCCTATAAACCATGAGTATTGTTATGTATGTCAATCAAAAACTTTGAAAAACGTTGTGGGATGATATGTAGTGTGATTTACAATCAAAATAATTGATTGCAAATTTTCTATATATATGTGTGGGATGTAATGATAAAATATTTATATGTGTTATTTAAGGTGAATTTTGTGATTTCTGCTTTAGGATGATCATTTGTCCATCCTTTGAAAGTAAGTCCATGTTGGAGTTAGTTATAGACCGATGTGTTGATGTTGTCAAAGTTAATTAGTTAATTGCTTTTAATTTCATGTATACAAGACTATTTAATTCATTGCTTTTAATTTCATGTATACAAGACTATTTAATTCGTTGCTTTTAATTTCATGTATATAAGACTATTTAATTCGTTTCTTTTAATTGGTTGACCATCGATAATTTGGTCTTTGTTTTATATATTTGTAGCGGTTGTAGAATGATGTTTGGCACAAGTAGACCCAAATGATTTCATGTATATAAGACTATTTAATTCGTTGCTTTTAATTGGTTGACCATCGATAATTTGGTCTTTGTTTTATATATTTGTAGCGGTTGTAGAATGATGTTTGGCACAAGTAGACCCAAATGAGGTTATTAAGAGTTGTGTCAGTTCATGTATACATGACCATTTAATTCATTGTTGACCCTTGATAACTTGGTCTTTTTTGTATATATTTGTAGCGGTTGTAGAATGATGTTTGGCGCAAGTAGCCGCAAATGAGGTGATTAAAAGTTGTGTCAGTGAAATATATATCCATCACAAAACTCAAAAACAATTATTCACATTTAATGAATTGGATAGTTCATTCATATATTTTTAACACCTAAAAAACACCAACACCATTCATATATTTTTAACACCTAAATAACACCATGTGTAGTAAAACATTAAGTTGGATTCTATGAACATATATTAAAATATACGACATGTATACTTTCAAAAATAAAAAAAATGGACCCATTATATAATGAAGCAAACAACATAAATATCTTAAGGAAATAGAATATCTTTAAATTCTATATATACATCAGTATCTTAAGGAAATAGAATATCTTTAAATTCTATATATACATCTTCATAGCTATTGTTACATTAGTGTACAATGAAAGGATAGTATGGGATGAAACTATATTAATACATCAATATTGCACCTTTTGCAACATTTTGGTGCTTAACTATCCATGAAAATATGCTATCTCTAATGGTATGGTTAAGGAACAAAATGGTTGTGTTTGCACAATGCAACATTGTTGAGATGTTGATGTGCTAGTGTGACCTAACTACTAGCATAGCATTGTTATCACAGAAAGATTGTGTGGCTTGATTTTATTGGAATTGTGTCATAGTAATATAGTTATGTTTTTTTTCATAAATTTCCTCTATTTCCTATCCCTGAGGGTTATCTCAATTGGTTTAGAGTTAAACATGAGACCACCCTGATTGTTGTTAGTCACGGGTTCAAATCTTTTGATCCCCTCATGGTTAGACCCCATAATCAAGGTCGACGGTTTACTCGTTTATCATCCATGGATCACGGGAAAGTACTTTGAGGGTTTTTTGCTAGGGTTTATGTAGACCTATATCTTCTAATCGATGCATGTCTTTTCATTGTCCACATCCATGTTTATGCAAAATAAAATTTCTCTAAATAATACCAATTTTTGGTCTTAAGACTTGGTCAATTAACCTCAAACCATAGGAGTTGTTGGCTCCTAACAAAGTCTATATTATTAGTTGTTGAAAATCATTTCTTTATTTACTTTATGTTGTACCACTTTTTGACCTTATAGATTTTGTAAATATGAATTGTGGGTCCTTGTCTAGTGACATGAAGTTTTCTATGTAGAACAATCTCTTCCTAAAACTTTGTGTCAACATTGAGAACAATATCCTTGAGAAGAGGTGGGAGTGTTTCTTTCTATTATCCATCCAAGAAGAGATTAAGACATTATGTAGTAAATATTGGGTGAATTTTCTTGCATTATAGAAATTCCAATTGAAATACATTTTCCCCCATATGCTAAAGGATAAACTATGGATCATATTGTTGCGCATTATTTTTTCCACATTTCTTGCATAATACAACTATCATTCTAAGCCATTTTTATACACTTCATCTATGATATATAACCATTTATGTTATCAATCCTTCCATTTAAGATTAAATGAATCCTTGTGGTTAGTACATCTAGTTTATAATGTTTTTAGTGATTAAAGAGGATTTTTACAAGGTTTTACTAATGATGGTTTATGAAGTATAATTTTTGTACTATAATGTTTAGCATTTTTGTACCATCTCTGTAGCTTTAGTACTGGACATTGTAGCTTAGCCTATTGGTGCATATCCAGGGAAAAATCAAGAACATGGGTTTTCTCTGCAACAACATCGACATCCTTACATGGTACATTGAATGTTCCCAGGTCGCACATGTGGAAATCCAACTCAGAAACAACAACTCATCCAGAAATTAGAAAAAGTTTGTGACAATCAACTTCCACCTGTTTTTTTTGTACATGAGGTTGAATTTGAAGAATCCAAAACATGAGTTTTGTTCCCAGTATGGAAAATTCATAATTTTGTGGGTCATTTTCGAAAATCAAGAATGGTTTAGGAGATATGGTCGGATATTCAACACCAATCTACCAAAATTGTAGTCAAACCAAGATTGCATGCAAACCCTTGGCTTTGGGGGAGATCTTTAAATTCCTTCCAGATCTTCATATTCTTCTCAGCATCTCCAACTGGTTCCAGATCTTCATATTTTTTCTAAAAATTGCCAAGATGGTTTTCTCAATTTGGGATTTGGTTGGATACTTATATAATTGATTTCATGTATAAATAAGGCTCAATGGATTGGTAGATCATTATCATCATCATTATGTTAGTGTGTTCTCATACAAGGAGATCTTGATTTTTGGGAGAAGGATTGTAAATTTCTAAGTTTGATATTAATAAGGAAGTGGTGATGTTATGATTCATTATTCCTGACCACTCCTCAATTACCTAAGCCTCTCTAGCCATGCATACTAGGTGAGGTAGCACCCCCTTAACCTGGTATGTGTTGGCCTTCTCTATTAGTATTTTAATTATGTTTTGTATATTATTAAATATGCTTAGTAATTAAGATTCAATTCATTACATTTTCACATTGCCTATGTGTGATTTGATTTCTATTGAGTTCATGCATCATTGTAGTTTTGATTTAAATTTCATACGTTAATTATTAGTGAATGCTTAGGATCAATTCTTCATTTGAGTGCAACACCATTTTAATTCTTCCATTGTATTTATTAAATTTCATCTCTAGTCATATAATCACTGCAATGTTTTCTGTCCTAATGAGCATCTATACCAAAAGTTCAAATCCTCTCATCATGCAATGAAATTATAGGGTTTATAAATGCTAAATCACTCCAAATTGTGACCATAGAACAATTATAAATATAGTTTATAGATCTATGTTTAAATGCTCTGTTTTTGTTAATTGTATTTTCCCAAATTTCCTTTTTCAAAATACAGTCACATGCTCCTTCAATTCACAACACTATAATCATGATTCTTCCATTAATTCACTAAAATCCCATCCTCAAACATTGTACTTTCACTTTGGTTCTCTTTACTGTTGGATAATTAGTTTTCATTGATGTTGTTGGACAATTGTTTTTCATTGATGTCAACAAAATTATTTGTCATTGATTTCAATAGATTTGATGGGTGCATTTTAAGCATGACCCTGGCCGGAAGACACTTTGAAGAAGTATACAAGAAGCCCCATAGGTGTGGTCATGAAGCCTGGATTTTTTTGAGGAATAAAAACATGACAGACAATGTAACTGCAGGTAACACACTCATAGATCAATAATCTGTGTCATGTTGTTTCCAATAGTAGGTGGAACGTCACGTAGTTCCTCACGGTTGAGGAGTTATGAGGTCATGAAGTTATAAGCCTTGAAGAATGGTTAATATTTGTGCTTATGACATACCATTGTGGGTTGAGGTACCTGTTTGATCAACCAAAACTTAATGCTAGACAAGCTAGCTGTATGGCTCTCCTTAGTGAGTTTGATTTTAAAATCCAACATATTAAAGGAAAATAAAATGGGGTGGTTGATTCCCTTAGCATTAGTGTGAAAACGATTCACCTTGAAATTATAAGAACTTGTGAAATGGATGTCAGGGAGAGAGTCAAGAGTGCACAAGAAACTGATGCATTCTTCGAGACTGTAAAATCGTACTTAGAACAAGAGCCCACAGGGCTGAAGTATGAAGGTTATCAAATGTGGAATGATGGCCTACTAAGTTACAAAGGTAGGTGGTATATACCAAATTGTGATGACTTGAAGAGGTTCATGATGCATGAACTACATAAAAGACCATATACTGGTCATCCTGGTTGTCATAAAATGATTATGGCCACTAGGAAACTGTTCTATAGGTCATGGCTCAAGAAGGACATAGATGATTACTTTGATAAATGTCCCAAATGTCAGTAGGTTAAGGAATAACACCAACATCTAGTAGGGTTGTTGCATCCCCTACCAATTCCAGAATGAAAATGGGAAACCATCTCCATGGATTTCATCATCAGATTACCAAAACCATCCAGGCATAATGATGCCATCATGGTAGTGGTGGAAAAATTGAGCAAGGCTTCTCATTTCATTCCTCTCAAGTCAAATTGCAAGGAAATAGATATTGTCAGTATATTCATGAAATAAAAATTTTGGTTGCACGACATGCCTAAGGAGATCATATCTGATAGAGATACAAAATTTACTTCAAGATTTTGGAAATCTTTAATGGTTGGTTTTGAGACTAAATGGTTTTTTAGCCTAACCTATCACCCTAAAAATGATGGATAGACAGAGAGGGTAAACCAAGTATTAGAGGACATGTTAAGGATGCATGTAATGCATCAGTCTAAGAAGTGGGAAGACTACCTACCACTGGTAGATTTTTCCTACAACAATGGCTATCAAGAGTCATTGAAGATTATCCCTTTTGAAGCCCTCTATGGTAGATAGTGCAATATTCCAATCAGATGGAATAATCCAGTAGATAGAATTATAATCAGGCCATACATGCTGAAATAAATGGAACGCCATGTAATCTAGATAAAACAAAATCTGAAAATAGCTCAGGATAGACATAAAAGATATGCAAACAGAAAGAGGACTCCTAGAGAGTTCAAAATAGGGGATCATGTGTATCTCTGAGTTAGACCCAAGAAAATCTCCTTGAGGGTGGGAGCTTGTGCCAAGCTGGAACCTAGGTATTGCAGACCCTTCGAAATTTTGGATAGAGTGGGACCTGTAGACTATAGGCTAGCACTTCCACTCATAGTGAAGGCACACAGTTTTTTCCATGTTTCATTATTAAAGAAATATGTACATGATTCTAATCATATTATTGTCTGGTATGTGATTCAGGTGGAACCAGAGGGAGAATTCCTTATAGAACCTCAATGCATAATAGACATGAAGGAAACCCCACTCAAGAACAAAAGCATTGCACAGTTCAAGATGCAGTGGAAACACTTTGGCCTAGATGAGGCTACATGGGAGATGGAGGATTTTATGAAACAAGGATATCCATTTGTGTTTACTTCTGTACATACAAATCACATCGGAATATAGAACATCAAGTACATAAGGGGGAGTGGATTGTAATACCCCTGTTTCCCTGATTTTTTAAATATAACTATAACTAGGCAAGAGACTATGACAGACTAGATATGTGTGAATGTTTGATTTGATCAATCTTTGTATAAAAGTTAATCTATGAATTTTTTGTTATTAATAGAAAATGGATAAGTGTTGCATAGCTGTTGAAAGGGGGGTTTTCCAGGATAGGCCATGGATTTTATGAGAGATATGGTGAGGGGAACCAAAAATGGTTGATATGACCCCCCCCCCCCC
>ML803484.1:67020-83057 GCA_009831015.1 Picea engelmannii | reverse complement strand
ATTAATGGCTCAGATACAGAACAATTATCTAATCGAGAAATGAATTATTGGTTAGAGTGGCAGCTGGAAGAATCCCCCTCAAGAGTTAATGAGGAGATGGGGCAAAGTACTCATCTACAATACTTCCAGACCTGACCATGAGCTGGGGATTTTGACCCACACAACCTTGATGAGGAAGGAAAGAAAGAGGTAATTCATGGTCAGAGGAAAGAGAGTGAAGAAAAGAACATCTGCAAAAAGAGTAGAGTCAAAAAAAGATCAATCTCAAGAAGAGAAAAAGAGCAGTTATAGAAATATAGTTCGAGAAAGAACTAGGAAATAAGCTCAGTTTGGGTGCAGGAAGTGGCTGGCATGGTTTTCATTACAAGATGATAAACAAGGCTGATGAGTGATTCCAGAAGTACTTGTGCAGACCTCCTTTCTTGGTATAGAGAAAACCAATTACCAAGACCCTATGGGAGGAGGAGAGTGACCTTCATTCTTGACTGTCACTGAGTAAGAAGAAATAGTCTCTCTCAGAGAATTGTGGTCTAGCTCAGGGGTGGCCCATGGTAAATCCATCATGAGTGGTTATGCCTATGGTCGGGTGGAAACAAGCACCCCTTTCAGCAGCCCCTTCATGGTTTCTTCTTTCTGATAAGTATCTTCATATTTTGTGTATTGAAATGGAAATGATGGTTGAATACATTTATTTATCTATCTATGAATGATTTCTGTATTGAATGAATACGATAGATGTATGTAGTGTCTCCCTGTTAACTCATTCTTTTGAATGGTTGTCTGGTTTCCTTTGTTTAGCAGTTAAAGAGTCATGGGACATAAACCTACAAGAGGGTCGGGGTAGGATTTATTTGAATTTTTAAGTCTTGTCGACCTATTGAATCTACCATCGTGGGAATTTCAAGTTCAAACCCTATGGAAGGAAGGTGCATCCTTTAGAATATTCACTGTATGACTGAGGGATCATGCCCATGTCTTTAACCCATTTACGGCTAAAGGAATTATTGCATAGCCCACAAGATTTTCCAAAGGACCCATGTGACCAAGGTCTGGGAATCCTACGTTGGGCCTGAAAGGAGTTAAGCCTTATGGCCTCCGAACTACGTAAGTTCGGAGCTCTGGAGTGTTTTGACCCTACCGTTTATAAATCGGCCAAAGGAAACTGATGGTTGCAGCTACCCACACGGTTGATTGGTGACTAGCAGTTTCCTTATCTGGGACATATAGACTTGCCCCAACATTATACCTTGATCCATTCAGTTATCATGAAGTATCACAAACCACCAATTCAAGAGTATTCGGGAGTCCCCTTAGCCATTGGATCTACGTCGAGGAAACTTTGATGAAGTCCCACATCGGAAGAACATAAGTGCTATATCATGAAACTCCCCGAAGGCTAGAGCTACGAAGTGAGGAGAGTTGTGGTATTGGGGAGCTTGTTAAGAACCCCTCTTAATCGTTCGATCATCCGAAGGAGGGACCCACATACGGTACTTTGACGAAGTCCTACTTTGGGAGAGTGGAGCGACCATAAAGATGAAACTCTCAAAGGCTAGAGTTACGAAGTAACAGAGGTCATAGATCCAAGGGTTACGTGGGCACATCGTGACCATAAGATCGAAGGACTTGGAAGGCGATCATTTTGGGGTGGCATGGTATGCATATGTCACGTAGGGTGATGTGGACCCATGATTGATGTGCCACATGTCACTTGGATCCAGAGGTTTCACTAACCCTACATTTTTGTAATACATGACACATGTCACCCATTGTAGGGGCCATGTGTCCTCTCTACCTTGTCACGTATCATCTCTAGCAATTTCATGTTTGGTTCATGTGGTGAGAGGAGTATTTGGGACCCACCTGTATTCTCCATCACATCTAGTATGTCACTCCATGCGAGACTTGACTCTTCAGAAATCTAGAACTTTGGGGATCCGAAGGTCTGGAATATAGTGTCAAGGGTGAGTCAAAAGGCCCGAAAGTCGGATCCACGAGGTGGTATTTCAGGATCCTTCTGGAATTTGGAACCTCGGAGGACATGCATGAAAAAAAGAAAAGGGGTGTTAAGTGATAAAGCGTTGAATGCCAAATTCTCCTATAGTTGTGTGTTAGATGAGGGTTAAGTAACACCATTGGTTTGGAAGGTGGATGGACCATCCCTGCGGGAGGTAGGAACCTAGAAATGGTATGAACGAGATGGATCCACATGGGCACCACGTGGCTCTCAATTAACAAATGCCCAAAGGAATTTGGGAAGCCATAACTTGTAAATCAAAGGATGGATTAAAGATAGATAACAATCATTAGAAAGATACGAGCGAGTAGAAGAGGATGAATCATCTTGAAGAGATGATTCAAGATGATTTGAGGTAGCAAAATTTTGATGCCTCATCCCTAGAAATGGTACTTAGGGGTCGGGTGTGTTACACTAGTGAAAATTCTAGGTAGAGACATATAGAAATTTTTCACTATACTTTTGAGAAGTGATCATAATATTTGCCACTATACTTTTGGCAAGGAACAAGGAAAGGCCATGAGAAAAAGGAGAGTCAAGAAGATGAGTAAACTTTCTAAAATCATTGTGGATTAAATGTATCATGTTATGTGAATTTTGATTCTCCTATTCAAGAAGTGCACCTCACAGTGATTATTAAAAATTTTAAATGAAAAAAACTTGAATGAGGTTGTTGACCCAAACATTATTGAAATTTTAAATCTAAGAAACATCGAGGTGGGTGGCCTAACCAAATGTGAAATTTTAGAAGTATTATTGGGAATACATTTTTTTAATTAGTTAAATTTACTTAGGATTATTTCTATTGTTCACCTCAAGTCACTCTTGTCTATTTATATAAGGGATATTTCTTTGTAGAGTGTAAGTTTTAAATCAATTGTTTTGAGTATTGGTATTCCTTCAACATTATAGTTGTTTATGTTTTTTGTCTTTTGGAATGTTTTTTTATGTTGCAAAGGTTTTCTACTCCTGTGATCGTTTTTTCCCAAGTTCTTCATGGTATAAAACCTTTGATCCATAAATCCCTTCTCATTTTTCTAGGAGATATTGTCAAGGACCTTATATAGAAAGTGCTTTTTCAAATATATATTTCACATATCATGATAGTAACCCCTTTGAAATTTTGACAAGTGATCTCATGCGTCATCTCTAGTCATCCATGAAGTACTAAAATTTATCCTTCATTAGATTGTAACAAATCACAGGTTCATAGTCTATGTAGAAGGTAAAAGATGATTTTCCTATTTGAGTTGACAACTACCTTTTTGGATAGATAGATTTTAGATCCACCCTTCCTCATCACAAATATACTATTTTAGGCATCTCACACATTTTTCACAACTACTTTAATTTTTTCAGTAAGTTGTTTTATGTATATATTTACCTTAACTCCCTTATTTTGTGCCCAAGGGTTTTATTTTCATCATTTTCAACATTTCAGATATTTGAAGGAACATTTTTTACATCTCTTGTTTTTATGCTCTCTTTGGTGTAATCTAGGTCATTTGATCTCCTAACTCTTTATAAATATCACACTTATAAATCCACTCCGTGATGACATCCTATGCGCAACAATATCCTATGCGTGACAACATCCTCTACATGACAACATCCTATGCATGATGAAATCCACTACACGATGACACCTTCTGCGTGACAACATCCTATGTGCGACATCATCCATTGCGCGACGAAATCCACTGGGCGATGACATCCTTTGTGCGACAACATTATATGTGCGATGAAATCCATTGTGCAATAAAATCCATTGCGCGATGAAATCCATTTCACGATGAAATCCACTTCAGGACATAATCCTTTGCACAAAGAAGCGCTTTGCACAGCGTGTAGAAAATTTTGCAGCGCAATTGCAAATGGAAATGGAAATAATAAATGAAAATCTTCCTTTTGAAACTGATCCTTGGAGATGTTAGATGATGCCAGGCATAAAAACAATATGGGTGCTAACAAGACTTTGTAAATTGTTGACAAACCTCTAACCTTAGCTATGAAAATCATGGTGCTAATAACTATTATGGTGCATTACTTTAGCCATGTATAGTATATCATGTGTACTATCCCATTCTCACATTAAATCAACAAAATTCACTATTTTTTTCTCTGTCTCTTTGTTTCTTTAGAAAGCTTTGTGTGAATTTCTACTAGTTAGGTTCTCTGTGAAGTTTTCACCAAAACTTCACATAGTATCAGAGCCCATGGGTTTCTAGGAACAAGGGGAACATGCAATTATTTATAGTTATAGAAGATTGTAGAAGTCATAAAGTATGTATTTTTCCTCGTCAACTCTTCTTATTCCACACAACTATTTCAAGTGGAAGCTAGAAAACCTACTTTAGCTCAAAGATAGAGGCTTGTGCCAAATAACCATGGCTACAGATATGGAACCAATATCATCAAGTGATAAATACAAATACTTAAACCTCATGGATGAGGTCTTCGATCTCATCTTCATGTAAATGTATCTCGAGTTATTGTTTCATATTGAATCTTGTGCTACTCTAAATGATATTTGGACCAATCAGGAAGATATCTTCGGAAAACAAGATGACATGAGAGGCCACATGCTCAAGATTGAGTTCAATTCATTGGATCTGAGAATCTTTGATAATATATAGGACTTCTTCACAAAGTTCAAGTCCCTTCTTCTTCAGCAAAAGGGATGCAATATTGAAAAATATATGCGATAAAAACAAATGATCCTTGTCGTTTTGTCAAAACTTGGTATAGAGTATGCAGTCTTGGTCTCAACATTCCATATAGTCAGGTTCACATCGGCAGAAACTTGGATAATGCCATCACCGGGTCTGGTCATTGAGTCCCTAATGCATGACCAAGACAAGCTCAACAAAATGGGAGAAAACAAGATCTCCAAAGCGCATACACTTGTTGTGCATGATAGAAAAAAATCCAATCCGAAGACAACTTTTAATGCTTCCAATTGTTATAGTAGTTTCTCCCTCGATGAAAGTATCGTATCCATTATTAAATGTGGCCCATCTAAATTCTTTTTCAAATCAACAAGTTTGAAGAATCCATCACCACTTTTAATGTTAATAGTATCATACTCAGAAAACAACTATTTTAGACATTTGATTCTCTTTAACCAACAATAACTTATCTGTTTCATATGAACATTAGAGGAAATGTTTCAATCTGTTATATGTATATCTCTCTGATCTAGGTGGATATTGGTGGCCACCCACCTATTCCAACTGGCTCTTCTTGACAGTTTTAGTTCAACATGTTCTCATGTACTTCTTTGTAATTGTGGGTTCTACACTTTTGGGGTTGTCTGAATCCATACACATCTTCTAGGTGGATATTGGTGGCCGCCCACCTAATCCAACTGGCTTATTTTAGAAGTTTTCATGTAAGTACATATTTTTGTACTTCCAGGGCTGTTTTGGGGCCATAAACAATATTTTTTTGGCTTTCCACAATCAAACTATAGACAGAGCTAGAGTTTGATGACATAATGTGTAGTTCTCAAAAATACCTTTCCAACGAGCTATCACACACCTAAAATGGAGGTCGTATGCAAAATTTACAACCATAGGAAGTTGAGGTACCAACTTACCCATCAGGGCCCACATAACGTTTTGTGTTTCATCTCCTAGGGTTATGTTTTTGGATGTCTATGGTTTTTTCATTCATGAGTAATGTTAAAAATGCCTTTGGAGCCTCATTGTGATCATTCTACTCATATGGATGTGCGTAGCAGCCACATCTCTTCTCAGAGACAACTACAACCATTCGAGCAAGTTGTTTCAGTTTTACAATTTTACAATTTCAACCTATTTTATTTATTGAATAGATGTTATCATTCACTGGATATTTGTTGTTGTTCTCTATATCTCTGTGTTATTTCATCCAGTCTATTATTCATTTCATTCCGCTCATAAATATGGATCAGTGGTATCATAGTGGTCTTCTCTTAATTTATTTATCTTCATGCATTTCCCCAACAAGATTTGGGTACAAGAAGTTGGGAATTGAACCAGTCAAGCCTTTCCCAGATCAGTCGCATTGAGCCTGAAAACAACTCGTGGGGTACAAAAAGAAATATTATGGATAAGGAGATATTTTTAAAATGTTCGTCGAGCAATTTCTTGCGTGACAATGGAATGAAATGATGGAAAACTTTCCATAGATATTTCGGTGGCTACCCACATGAGATGCATCTTCATCAAACGTCCATGTAACCCCCTTCAAGGTACAGGTAAATTTTGATATTTCATTATTTCAAGGACTGATAGATGCAGATGTTGTAGATAAATGGTTGAATCTGCTTGAAGGGTATTTTTCGGTCCACAATCTTTTGGATAGGGAAAATATTATGTTTTCACTCCTCAAGGTCATCCCCCATGTTAAGTACTAGTGGGATACTTACTCTGAGCAAAGGGAAATAGAGCAATCTACAATATTTTTGGTCACCCTCATGTGTGATTCCTTTAGGGATGCCATTAAAGAACAATACTATCTTGTTGGAAGCTACAAGGAGCAGTACACAAGATGGACCACCCTGCATCAAGAAAGGGACGAGACAATACCATATTTCACCAATATTTTCCATACCTTGCGCACCAAATTAGGTATCAAAGACTTTGAATGACATCTAGTGTTAAAATACCGTGACTTTATACATAGATACATTCAAACAAAAATGGATTTTATGGACATCGCATCATTAGGTGCGGCTTATAGATATGCTGTCAATATTGAGCAGAAATTTAAGAAGAAGAGGTGAGAGTATGGATCTAAAAACTCCTCACAACCAAAGTAAGGAAAAGGCGGCCTCAACCCACAAAACAAGGGACATAACAAATATGGCCACTCTCACGAAAACTAGTCCAAGCCACAACACAATAAGGGTAATAAGAAGTTTAAGAAGGACACGGGAAAATGGTCTGAATACCATAAAATCCCTTCGCACAACACTGAAGAATGTTGCTCCAAAAAGTCACTATTGGTCGAACTAAAAGCTTCTTAGTCAAAGGCAGATTTTGACTCTAAATCAAATCCACAAGGAGGTAAGCGGATTATCGATGTCGAACCTAGTTCCACAGTCACTACCACCAAATTTCAACCAAGTGAACCATAAGAACCAGAGGAAGGGGAACACCTGTTTCAGTCACAAATGTGGGTAAAGGGGGATCTTCTTCATTTCCTTGTCGATAGTGGAAGTCAGAAGAACCTGATCTCAACAAAGGTCATCAAGTGGCTGGAACTGTCGATGACACCGCACCCACATCCCTACACCATCAGTTGGCTTCTCCAAGGAAGATATCTTTGTGTCAGCCAACAATGTCATCTTCCCCAAGGCATCAAGCCCTTCAAAGATGAGGTATTGTGTGATATTTCTCCCCTTGAAGTTTGCAATGTTATTTTAGGACAACCATATTTGTGGAAGAGACATGTTGTGTATGAGTCTAGATCACACGGTGTTATTATTACTTTGGGTAGACAATTGTCCATGATACCATAGGTAGCTTCGCCTACCACTATTTATTTAATCTCTATTAAGCAATGTAGTAAGGTCATTTCACAGACCAGGAAGTTCGTCTTCTTTGTGATCCGTGCTCACAGTAAGAAGAACATCGTTGCCACATCCATGGCCTCTACACACATCCTCTCTTTGTAGTAGAAGCCACTGGACGAGATCGTGGAAGAATATATAGACATCTTCTTCTCACCCACTGGGGTACCGACACACTTCCAAGTCAAGCATCCAATTGATCTAAACCATGGTGCACCTCTTCCTAATGGACTAGACTATCATCGGTCACTGATGGAAAATGATGAAATCAAGCATCATATCCAATATCTACCTCAAAAGGGGCACATCATACCCAAATCCTCACCTTCCAGAAGGCTAATTGTACTAGTGCAGAAGAAATATGGGACTTAGTAGATCTGCATTGATTGTAGAGAATTAAAAAATGTCATAGTCAGGAATTGATAACCAATTCCCTAAATTGATGACCTTCTTGGCCAACTCAAGGGGGAAAATTTCTTCAGCAATATTGACCTAAAGTCTGTCTACCACCAGGTTCCCATTGAACCAAATGATGTATGGAAGATATATTTCAAATCTAAAGAAGGTCTCTTCAAATGGTTGGTCATGCCCTTTGGATTAACAAATGCACCAACCAATTTCATGAGGTTGATGGATGGTGTATTGAGACCCTTCACCAACTATTTTGTGGTCATATATTTGGATGACATCCTCATCTTCAGTAGAAATTGGGAGGAGCACATGCCACATATTCAATAGGTTTTGAGCACTTTGCAACAACACAAGCTATATGCCAAATTGAAAAAATGATCATTTGGCATGAATAGGGGCCAATACTTGGGATACATTGTTGATGATGATGGGGTACATGTGGATCCATATAATATCCAGGTCATATGTGACTGGCTATCCCCTAACACACTAACCGAGCTTTAGAGCTTCTTGGGACTTGCCAACTTCTACCAACGGTTCATGTTGGGATTCACCCATATTGCATGGGCACTCAGCCAAATGACCAAGGGTGGTGGTAGGAAAAATTTTGCATGGGGGAAGGCACAACAATGAGGATTTGATGATATGATTCATCGCTTGTGCTCAACTCCAATACTCTCCTTCCTGATCTACAAAAACCATTCAAGATTGAGACTGGTGCGTCCTACTATGTTGTAGGTGCAGTTCTCACTCAACATGGTCATCAAATAGCATACCATAGGGAGACACTCCCATATACTGTCTGGAAATACCCCACCTATGAAAAGGAAAATTATTCCATTGTACAAGATCGTCGTCAATGGAAACATTACATTTTGAGAAAGGAGACAATCATCCACATTGATCACAATCCTTTGTAGTTCATACAAACACAAGGGAAGTTGTTGAACGATTTCCACTAGAAGTGGCCCACATACCTGTAGTAGTTCCATATCAACATCAAGTATAATATAGGGAGCACAAATCATGTCTTTGACTTCCTTAGTCGAACTCCTATGGCGACACTCATCCCCATTCTCTATTTCTATAGGCATGAGGCATCTAAGTGGCCCCAACTTTA
This sequence comes from Picea engelmannii, assembly GCA_009831015.1. Taxonomy (NCBI): domain Eukaryota; kingdom Viridiplantae; phylum Streptophyta; class Pinopsida; order Pinales; family Pinaceae; genus Picea; species Picea engelmannii. The sequence goes on along the minus strand of ML803484.1, from coordinate 73,952 downwards.
TTAGCAAGATTTGGACTTCGCACCACCTATCGGCTCTTGGGTACAGGAGTGAATGTCACCAATTTTCACATTCCAGATAAACTATTATGCCATATGTACCATCTCTATATTCCTGCAAGCGAGCATGCAAAGTTGATTTGGGAGGCTCACTACAATAAGATGGCAGGACGTTTTGGCATGGAGAAAACTATGGTCATTCTACAGAAACATTTTTATTGGACAAAACTTCGATAGGACGTCAACAAGTATATCATATCTTGCACTATGTGTGTCATTGCCAAGCCAATCATCAAGAAGAAATTTTTATGCAACCCTCTTCCTACTCTTGAGAGGCCTTGGGAATCCATCTTGATGGATTACATGTATGGTATTGTATCCACCAAGCAAGGAAATTATTGTGTATTTGTGGTGGTTGATCGGTTTTTGAAGATGGCCATTCTCACATCATCCAAGAAGAGAATCACAATGGAAGATACTATCAAGCTCTTCTTCGAACAAGTGGGTCCATTTTGGGATACAACATACCATCACCTTAGATCGATATAGTCAGATCCTACACACATTTTGGTCGATTCTCTGGTCACTAGTGGACATGAATCTCACTAGATACACTGCTTTCCACCCCGAAACTGATGGCCAAACAAGGGTCATCAATTGAATGATTATGCACATCATGTGCATGTACAACTCTAAGCATCTGCATACATGAGATGCGAGTCTTCTCTATGTTCAACACAACTACAATAGGGCACTCCATAGATCCACCGACCATATCCCCATAGATGATTTTAGGGCCTAAATTTCATAAATGGGCTAATTTTCCATGTTTTTTCCCAAAAAAAGATTCACTAATTTCCATTTTTTCTTAAACAAATTCACCCAAATTCCATGGAATAAAATTATTTTACCTTAAAAATCACCAAAATTTTATGTAAACTATATAAAATCCTTAGAAATTTGAATATTTTTACAAAACTATTGCCAAAATTTTTACACTTTTCATATTAAGGACTAGTAAGATTAGCCCATGTTTCTACATTTTAATATAAATTTCCATCCTTAAAATCATCCCTGCATATCCCTTTTCAGGTGAGTTTGGGATTCCAACCCTTGGGTCCCATTGATGTTGCACTACCTCTTGTAACCAAACATGCAAAATATTTCCATGTTCAGTCTAAAGTCAACAAAGCCACCAGATTCATTGAGCAGATTCAAGACATCCTCCAATAGGTCCATGAGATTTTTCATAAATACAATGCTAAGTACAAGCAGTGCCATGATCAACACCAAGTACCACACCAGTTTCAGGTGGGATGTAATGTCCCAGCTTCGGGACATCATCACATGGCATAGGTTTATGATGACTAGAGTAGCTAGATGGATGCTATAGAGAGTACATGGATTATTGAGAGTCATTTTGGGGTCTGGATTGCATCGTTCATCCCATTTCATCATTATGATCCATTCCACATAGTTTGGCCTTGGTTTTGTTGCATTTCGACGATTTCCATGATTTTGGGTATTTTGAGCTATAAGTTAATTAAATTCACTAAAGAGGTCATTTTGGGCACATTACTTGGAGGAACGTCTTAGTGTAATAGCTCATTGGAATCAAGAGGAGAAAAACTACAGGATGGGATGGCTAGAAGTGACTTCCAGTGGCTAGGGAAGCCACAAGGAGAGATAAGGGGATTTTCAGAGGTAAAAAGGTTAATTAATTAATTAAAGTGATTTAATTAAATAATTAAATATTAATAAAATGAAAGTCACTTTGGAGGGAGAAGGTGATCAGGAAGTATAAAGGAAAGGAAAGGGCATCTATTTATTCATTCATGTATGTCTATCATTTTGATATCTGACTTCTAGCTAGAGGGCCCATCTCTTGGGGGTTTTGAGGGTTTTGACTTAACAAACCCTAGAGGACGATTCAGTGGTGAAAGATTGCACCTATCATGTCCCAATCTTGGTCTCGGATATGCAATACTCTCCTACACCATTCTATTTCCAAATCTACTCAGTGCAGGAGGGTTCTACACCAACCATAGGCACAGGAAGAGAAGGAGGGCACACCATTGGGGGTTCCCAGCAAAGGGGGCACACCATTTATTGAAGGAAGGTTCGTTGTAGGAGTTTGAGGGATCCCTTAGATATTTGAGAACTTGGGTTTTACTTGCAGGGCCTTGGCCATTGTTTCTAGTTCCGGTTGAGAGAGTTCTATGGTACAAATTATTTCCTAGAGCATTGGGACGAATTGGAGAGAAGGAGGACATTTTGGAGATTCAAATCTATTCAGTTTGGAGGGGTTATACTTCAAATATGACCCTGAGACTTCACATAGAGACTTGCAGTGTACCATTCTATATTTCTAGCAAGTTTCAGGGCATTTGGAAGCCTTCTTCATCAGGGCTGAAATTATAGGGTTTGACAGTTTTAGGAGGGTGCAACTCCATTGGAGGATTCAACATTTGGAGGAGTTTCCCTTGGTATTTCATTTTGATATTTCAGGAGGGGATTCTAGTCATCCTGATCTACAGTTCAACATCTTCAGCATAGCATTTGGAGGTCTCCTTCACCAGGGATGAAAATATAGGGTTTGACAGTTTTAGGAGGGCACAACTCCATTGGAGGATTCATCATTTGGAGTAGTTTCCCTTGGTATTTCGGTTTGAGATTTCACACAGGGATTCTACTCATCCTGATCTATAGTTTTACATATCCAATGTAGAATTTGGATGTATTTGACAGTAGATCCGAATTATTGAGGGTCTTCAGGGTTTTAGCGGGGCATGACATCTTCCATCTTGGGGGGTTAGCATTTCTTATGGCCCAGATCTACTCTTCCATTGATCTTTAGTGAGTATTCGACCTTCAGAGGCTTATAATATATATATTGGATCATTTTTTAGTAGATTATATCTTCTTTATTGGAGCCACTTTTTGAGCATTCTAGATCGGCCTTCTCATTGTAGCAGGTTCTTCTATTTATGAATAAAAGCAGACCTAAGATGTTTTGTCTTGTCTATCATGTTGTTGATCTTGCATATGGTTGAGGTATGTTCCATGATTGTATCTCCTTGTTTATTACTGCAAACACACATATAAACCATCATTATAACCCTAAGCATAACCTAAAGGATCATTGTAAGAAAAGTGTTTGACAAAAGACCACAAAAAGAAAACGTTTAAAAGAAAACCAAAACCGTGATGTTCCTAGCATAATGGCTTGGGAACATTACATGGGAGACAAGGTCTAGTTACATTTGTAGAAAGAGCACATTACAGGGCCGCATAAGAGTCTCCTCCCACTTCTCTATGGGCCTTAAAATATCACCAAGGCTGTGGGTAGCAATGTTTTTGAGCTCAACACTCCAGCCTTCCTTGGCTTCCACCCAGTGTTTAATGTGGACCTCCTTTGGCCATATTTTCCACCATTATTGGACACCTCAGAGATCGCAAAACAACTGACACCAATAAATCTCAACCCTGACTGCATGGAACATGCATCCACTTATCAAAGAGTGGTCATATAGGTCAAGGGCACTCGCCAACAGAGGATCCAACTTTATTGGGTTGTCAAGGAAGGACAACTCCTACACCAAGGAAAGTGGCTCACCTGGGGCCAAATTAAACAGAAGTTTTCTCATCTGAAGGGGGAACTCAATGCAATGGAGATCATTGCTTCTTAATGGGAGAGGACTGAACTAGGTGGATATTGGTGGCCATCCACCTATTCCAACTGGCTCCTCTTGACAGTTTTAGTTCAACATGTTATAATGTACTTCTTTGTAATTGTGGGTTCTACACTTCTTGGGTTGTATGAATCCATACACATCTTCCAGGTGGATATTGTTGGCTTCCCACCAAATCCAACTGGATTATTTTGTAATTTTTCATGTCAGTACATCTTTCTATAATTCCAGGGTTGTTTTGGGGCCCTAAATAATGTTTTTTTGTCTTGTTATAGTCAAACTATAGACAAAGTTAGATATTGATGACATAATGTGTAGTTCTCAAAAAGACCTTTACAATGGGCTATCACGTGCCTAAAGCGAACGTCGTATGCAAAAGTTACGACCCCGAGAAGTTGAGGTACCAACTTACCCATCAAGGCCCACATAAATTTTGGCATTTAATCTCCTAGTGTTAGGTTTTTCAATGTATAAGGTTTTGGCATTCATGACTAATTTTAAAAGGGCCTCTAGAGCCTCATTGTAATCATTCTGCTCAGATGGATCCCTGTAGCAGCCACATCTCTTCTTAGAGATAACTACCACGATTCAAGCAAGTTATTTCAATTCTACAGTTTTACAGTTTCAACTTATTTTATTTATTCAATAGAAGTTATTGTTCAATGGATATATGTTTTTGTTCTTCGTATCTCTGTGTTATTGTATTATATTTGTTATTCATTTCGTTCCACTCATAAATCCAGATTACTCCCAAACTTGAAACCTTAGTTGCGATTGTATTCAATTTGTTATTCATTTCATTCCACTCATAAATCCGGATTACTCTCAAACTTGAAACCTTTGGTGCAAACGTTCTCACTATTGTCCTTATAGAATCCTTTGACATTGTTTTCTAAATCTTTCTGTAGATACTCTTTAAAGTGAAAAACCCTTGTTGAGAAATTAGTTAACCTTTGTGCTAATTCAAAATTTTTAAGGATTGAGGATACTCTTTTCTTAATATTGTCTCTAATGTACTTCCTTATAGCCACTAGTAAGCTAGACAAACCCTTTAATTTGGAATTGTTCGCTGGGACATTTTCAACGCTAAACATTAGTTGTATTGCAGTAATAGGCTCAACAAATAAAGGTTTTGGAATCATATATTTTTCTAATTCCTTTATTCTCTCTTTTAAAACAAAATGTTTTTTTTTATATGTAAAAACTAAGCTTCTCTAGTTGCATCACATGATTTTCGAGGGTGGAACCCCATGAAAATTGTTTTTTGAATTCTACTTTTGAAACATTTTTGGAACTTTTGTGGTAGGTCCTGTTGCCTATGTTGTCTTTTGGGTCTTTCCATTGCCAAATTATTTCTCCAATGTGCAAAATTAAGATTTTGGAATTTATTTTCTTACATGTAAGGTAAGAAAAGTAAGAGTGACTTTGAATTTGTCAATGTTACAACTTTTCGAAGTGATTGATTTTTCATATATTTGAGTGGAATTACTTTTCTAAATTTAGGTAGTTGAGCCACTTGCATTCAACGTTTTTAGATATAAAAAAATATTTGTTGATAAGTAGTTAGTGGAAAAATATGGATTTATTTTTCAATTTTTATTATTTCATTAACAAATTATCAAATGAGAAAATATAACATTTTAATATCTTTTAAAAATAGTTAAAAATATTTTAAACATTTAAATACTTTATAATTTTTTTTTTAAATTTAATTTAATTTATATTTATTAATAAATTTCATAATGATAGTTTGAATACTTTATGATTTTTTTAAAATTTAATTTAATAAATACACAATATTTATTAATAAATTCCATAATGATAATTTGGATTTTTCTAAAAAAAGATTTATACTTAAAAATATCTCTTTTTTGTTAAAAAAATATACTCATGGTTTGAAAAATACATCTTGGAAAGAGAAAAGAAATTGAAAAATAAATTTCACTCTAAGGCAAGTCCTCCCTCCGTCCATAGGCATTCACTCTAGAGCAAGTCCTTCGCACCCTACAGCGGGCATTCACTCTAAGGCAAGTCCTCACTCTGTTGAGATGACATAAAAATAATTATTATCAATATTATTGAAGTGCTTTATGGATAATTTTATTTTATTTTTTTCATTGAATTCAATTTGAATAATATATTTTTTTATTAAGAAGAGGGAACATTTTCTTTTTGATTAAATTCAAAATATAATTATTATTTGAATAATATATATTTTTATTAAGCAAAGAAAAAAGTAATGGATTTTTAATTATTGAGATGATATAAAGATATTTATCGATAACTATTTCATAAATATATAATATTGATATAATAAATATAATATATCAAAGAGTTGGTATATAAATATATAATAATAATATAATATATAATATTGATATATAATTTTTCTTTTAGGAGGGGGTGGTGTATATATATATATATATATATATATATATATATATATATATATTTTAATATATATATAATATTGATATATAAATATATATTATAATATGTAATATTGATATATAATTTTTCTTTTTGGAGGGGGTGTGGTATATTTTTATTTTTATACATATAAATATAATATTTTATAATTTTATTTATTTATATATAATTAATTTTCTTAAAAGGGTTTCTGGAGTGTTATTGTAATGATTTTCCTTAGACGGATGGGTGTAGCACCCACATATCTTTTCAGAGATAACTACCACAATTCCAAAAAGTTGTTTCAATTATGCAGTTTTATAGTTTTATCATATTTTATTTATTCAATAGAAGTTATTGTTCATTGGATATCTGTTGTTATTCTCTGTATCTCTGTGTTATTGTATTTAGTTTGTTATTCACTTAGTTCCACTTGTAAATCCGTATTACTCTCAAACTTGAAACCTGTTTGTAAATCAATATTACTCTCAAACTTGAAACCTTAACTGCAAATGTTCCCATTGTTTTTTTTTTAACAAGAACGGTTATGTTTCATTAGGCGGCGTTCTGGTAAGCCAGAACCAGAAAGTTACAGATCTGAAGAAGGTTGGTGACCTCTAACAGTGCTGCCAACCTTCTTGTACATGTCTTGGGAAACCCATCCCATCTGCTTCTGGAGCTAATTCGAAAGAATGACAAAAATTGCTTACATGAGTAAATTCTCACAAACTGTGAGCACAAAAGGAGACAGAAGCAATACATTAACCGGAGGGGGGTGGAATTTTCCTCTTAAAGAAGGGATCCAGTTTTTTCTGAGAACCTGAAGAGATGTTG
>ML803484.1:36772-54528 GCA_009831015.1 Picea engelmannii | reverse complement strand
AGGAGTTGGGTATATCTCAGCTGTGTTGGAGTGGTAGCTCAGCCGTTGAGGCGAGCTGAGACGCTATTCTATCTCTGGTTCTTGTGTGGCCCCTTTGCGGCTCGGGGGGCTAAGGGGGAAGAAGAGTACCCCTAGCGTTGGCTAGGAGGTACCGGTGAGCTTTCTACGGTCGGCAAGCGGGACGCGGCACAGAGCGCGGGACATCGTCCGAGGAAAGTGAAAGGCAACGGTATGATTTTAACTGGTGAAGTATAATGCATTTTTATTCGACAAATTAATGTTATTGGTGATAATATGATGAGATTGGTTGGCATTATAGTTTGAAATTTCGTTCCGCAATGATATTGTAAAGTTTGTTTATATTCTGATCATGTGTCACTTTAGTTATGATGTCAGGTGTTTTTGCATTGATATGAATTAGGTGATGTTGTAAATTTCTTATTGTTAAAAGAAAAAAAAAAAAATTCCTATTGTACTTTGCTATTCATAGACATAACGAAGGGATCGTTACAACGAGTAGAACCAATGCTCCTCATGATCCCGATCGATGGCTCCTACCCTCCTGAGATTCGAACCTCTCCATGCCTGCACTGCAACTCCTTCACTCTTCAGGAAGATCCAACGGCCCGTGGATCTTCGCGAAACCTCCTCGAAGGATTTCAACCATCTATCCCTTCCAATTGAAACCTACAAAATAACGAGATACTCCTCCACAGAGCTCGTCACCCTTCACACAAACCTGTGACGATCCTTGCAACCTTTCAAGGCGCAACTTTCTCACTTGTCCTTCAATGAACTTGAAGGCTTATCCCTCCTGAGCTTTCTTACGATTTCCAGGACCTCTGAGAACTTCTTGCACACACTCCTCGTGGCAAACATTCAACAACTATCTAAGTGTTGGAGTCTTCTTCGACTCTGCGCACTCCTGCAGCAACAATCTTCCAATACTCTGCTCAGAATCGCAACTCTGAGTCTTCGTCTAGCCTGCGCACACCTTCCATGGCTCTGGTGCCAAACCTGCACTTCTGAGAACTTAGAACAAAAGTTACCTCTACATGAACCCTTTTGTCAACGCACTCCTTGTGGACGATTCAACTGCACTCCTTGCAGGAATTCTCTGGTTCGAGATAGAGAAACAATTGAACCTAAATCCTTGTTCTCACAGACTTCAATTCGACCATGAAATCACATACACAGCATATAAAAGAAAATGTATGACAAGAAGCAAACATTCATGAGCAAATTAACATAAATACACAGAGAATAACACAAGCCATGAATTTGAATCAGAACTCTTCTATTAATTCAAATGTCTGTACATGGGTGTTCTTCATACACTTCTATGCGTGCTCTTCTCTTTAGAATGCTCTCGATGATAATACAATGTACAAAGGAGGGTGTCTATATCCCGTTTCCCTCTTGTGTTCTAAAGCTATCAAATATAAAATTAAATATTCTATCTACTTACATTAAATCTATTAAATGCCTCATCTACCTAAAGACGTGAGCTATTCGCTCAAGGTCCATTACAATATACAAAGTGCGCTTTCATAAATGTCTTCATTAAATACTTGCGCAATAATCTCAAGGTGAAATTCAAAAATAAATCTGTGCTGGCTTGTCCAGCTGTCTCCTACTTTTGCGCTGGCTCGCTTGACATGGGCGATGCTCCTACATCATACTCTCTTGCTTGAAAAATTTCATGGGCTCCTGTCCATGAGCTCCTGCACGGTCTGTCGATGCTTCTGGATCATCACTTCGATTTCCCAGCTGGCATCTTCCACTAGGTGATTCTTCCATTTGACCAGATACTCTAAGTATTCTTTTCTTCTGGTCTTCTTACCCACTCGCCTGTCCAATATGCATTCCATCTGCGGCTTTTCTGCTACTAGCATCTGTTTCATCAACTGGATCACTGGTTCTTCAGTTCCAGTTTCTGCTTCTCTAGCCCTGTGCCGGTATAAGTCTGCGATATTGAATATCAAAGATATCTCGATGCCATCTGGCAACTCAATCTCATAAGCGTTTTCCTCGAATTTCTTCAGAACCCTGCATGGCTCGATTTTCTTCATATTGAGCTTGTTGTATGTTCCCCTTGGGAACCTTTCCTTCCTCAAGTGTGCCAGAACTAGATCACCAACTTCAAACTGAAGTTGTCTCTGATGTTGATCTGCCCTGCACTTATATTCCTGATTTGAATCCATCAATCGCTGCTTCACTCTGCCGTGAAGTTCTCTCATCACCTAAGTGAATTCTTCTGCACTAGAACTGTTAGTCGCAGTCTGTTCTGAATCTCAAAATTCAGAAACTCCTCTCAGCTGCATCCCATATACGATCTGAAATAGACTTCTTCCTGTACTCCGATTCACTGAATCATTATACGCGAACTCTGCCTGACGCAATATGCTGTCCCAGCTGCTGTGGTGCTCCGTCACCAAGCTTCTTAATAAATCTCCCAGACTTCGATTGACCACTTCTGTCTGTCCATCCGTCTGAGGATGATAAGCAGAACTAAACACCAAGTTAGTTCCTAGATTCTTCCATAGCGTCCTCCAAAAATGCCTAATAAATTTAGTATCCCTGTCCGAAACTATGCTTTTCATAAATCCATGAAGTCTAATGATCTCTTTAAAAAATAGATTCGTGATGTGCATCGCATCACTGGTCTTCTGGCATGGAAGGAAATGTGTCATCTTTGAAAACCTGTCCATGACCACAAAGATCGAATCAACACCTCTTTGCGTCCTCGGCAAACCCAATACAAAATCCATGCTGATCACCTCCCATGGCCTTTCTGGTATGGGCAATGGCTAATAAAAATCTACGTTCTGCTTTCTCCCCTTTGAATGCTGACAAATACGACATCTGTCAACAAATCGTTTGACATTCGCACACATCCCTAGCCAAAAATATGCCTCGCTTAGCTTCGGGAATGTTTTATCATGACCGAAATGTCTGGCCAATCCGCCACTGTGCTTCTCCTTTAGCAAGTTCTCCCTCATGGAGCAATTCGGAATACACAGTTGATTGCCTTTGAATAGCAATCCTTCTTGGATCATATAATCTATCCAAGGGATCCGATCTCTGAGAACTGGATTCTCAGCTGCTTCATACGCTTCTGTAAAATCTGCATCTCCTACGTACATATCCCTGAGATTTTCAAAACCCAAGGTTTTGACTTGAAACTCCTACAGTGATGCAAACGCACCACCCAGGACACGTCCACTCTCACCAGGAACTTCTTTCTCTTCGGCCCAAAGAACTCAAAGGCTCTTCTATTTCACTTTCGGGAAGTCTACACCCGAAGTTCACTTCACGCGACTCCTCTTCCTTTGGCTTATCGAGGAATCAGAACTCGCAGCTTCGCGAATTCACGGTTTATCTTTTGGGTCCTCAATTCCCCGAGACTCGATGGCTTTGGTCAACACTGACTTCCTCCCACCTTATCGAAACTTCTGTCCTTATTGGAATCTCGTCACTCACGATTCCAAGCACTCGGCTTTCCACTCCCCGATGCACGAGACACCAAAACGCCGAACTCGTGATCTCGCTTCCCCATGACTTCGCTTCTCGCGAGATTAAATGACTCCTGCCTCGACTTCCGATGCCCGAGGTTTCAATACCTGAGATATCGCTACCACGCGTCTTCGCTACTTCCACAGCCAAATAATCTCCTTGTCGACTCTCGATGCCCGAGATGTCGAACCTATGATGGTTTCTACCACCTGTCCTCCACTATCCTCAGTGGCCCACACTACTTACGTAGCTGTCGAACTATTGCTTCTCGCACTCTCATGACTTCTGCGACCAAATCTTCCGCTCTTTTCCCGTGATGGTCCGATAACCGATCTTGCGATGGATCTAAGGGCCCAAATGGACTTGGATCAATGCTCCGCTCCACCTGAGATTCAAGCCTCTCTACACTTGTGCTGTAACCTTCTGCAATTTCAAGTGATCCAACGATCCACGGTAACTCGCGGATTCCCCATGAAGAATACTGACCGTCCACTCTTCTTCTTGTGCAATCCACGAACAAGAAGTATCTCTCCAGGAGACTTGTTCGCCAACCTGCGATGCTTCTTCTTAACCTGCTCACGCAACTTCTCTCCGCTGCCCCTCAACAACTTTGAAGGCCTATCCCTTCTGAGCTTTCATGACTTCAAGTCTCTCAGGAAGAATTCTTGCACGCACTCCTTGCGACAAATCTTCAACAATGACTAAGTGTTGAAGCCTTCGATCCTGCGCACTCCTGCAGCATAAATCCTCAATCCTTTTCTCAGAATCGCAACTCTGAGTCTTCGTTTAGCCTGCGCACACCTTGCATGGCTCTGGTGCCAATTCTGCACTTCTGAGAGCTTAGAACGAAAGTTACCCTATCTGAACCCTTATGTCAACGCATTCCTTGTGGACGATTCAACTGCACTTCTTGCAGGAATTCTCGGTTCAAGATAGAGAAACAATTGAATCTAACTCCTTGTTCTCTCAGACTTTAGTTCAACCATGAAATCACATACACATCACATAAAAGAAAATGCATGACAGAAAGAAAACATTCATGAGCATAATATCATCAATACACATAGAATAACACAAGCCATGAATTTGAATCAGAATTCTTCTATTAATTCAAATATCTGTACATGGGTGTTCTTCATACACTTCTCTGCACGCTCTTCTCTTCCTGAATGCTTTGATAATAATCAGGCTAATGTTACAATGCACAATGAGGGTGTCTATAACCTGTTTCCCTCTTGGATTCTATGCTATCAAATCTAGAATTGATTTCCTATCTACTTACATTAAATCTATTAAATGCCTCATCTACCTAAGGATGTGGGCTATCCGCTCAAGGTCCATTACAATATACAAAGTGGGCTTTCATAAATGTCTTCATTAAAGACTTGCGCAATAATATCAAGGTGAATTTCAAAAAGAAACTATGCTGGCTTGTCCAACTGTCTCCTGCTTTCGCGCTGGCTCGCTTGACGTGGGCGATGCTCCTGCATCATACTCCCTCACTTGAAAAATTTCATGGGCTCCTGTCCATGAGCTCCCGCATGGTGTGTCCATGCTTCTGTATCACTGCTTCAGGTTCCCAGCTGTCGTCCTCCACTGGGTGATTCTTCCATTTGACCAGATACTCGAAATACTTCTTTCGCCCGGTCTTCTTACCTACTCTCTTGTCGAGTATATGCTCCATCTGTGGCTTTTCTGCAATCTGCATATGCTTCTACCACTGGACCCCTGGTTGTTCATCAATTCCAGCTCCTGCTTCCTCAGCCTTATATGGATATAAGTCTGAGACATTGAACGTTGAAGATATACCGATCTCATCCGGCAATTCAATCTCATAAGCGTTCTCCCCGAATTTCTTCAGAACCCTGCATGGCCCGATTTTCTTCATCTTCAATTTGTTGTATGTTCCCCTCGAGAACCTTTCTTTCCTTAGGTGTGCCAGAACTAGATCACCAACCTCGAACTGAAGTTGTCTCCGATGTTGATCTGCTCTGCGCTTATATTCTTGATTTGAATCTTGCAGTCGCTGCTTCACTTGATTGTGAAGTTCTCTCATTGCTTCAACGAATTCTTCTGCACTAGCGCTGTGAGTAACAATCTGTCCTAAATCCCATGTTCATTGACAACAGGAATCGTGATCTTCCGATCCGTGATTTCCCGACAGGGTTAAGGGCCTTAGGGTAGGACAGGTGTCGGAAGGATAAACCTTGTTGTGGGTGGACGCCAAGTGGCATCAGAGAATCGAGAATCAGGGATTCAAAAGGTAAGCGGTTTACAACCTCATGGAGACCGATTTCTCGATGGGACAACCTCCGACAAGAGGAAAAGAGCACGGGCGAACATTCATCGGGTTTCAGGGATTTTGAGACTCAAGTGCAGGACTCACAATCTTGCGAGGTCCAATTTCCCGATAAGGCAAAGGGGAGATCGCGATAGAGTGTTCTGTGGGGAATAAAGTCTAGAAAGGGATTCGAAGAGCATTCTAGCTCTTCATGCCAGTGAAGAAGAAGATTCTAGTGGTAGCAGGTGTGCCCTGGGTGGCGCGTTTGCGTCATGCAGCAACAAACATTTCCTGCTCAAAGCATCAACAACTTTGTTAGCAGTACCCGAAATGTGTTTGTTTACAAACGTGAAACTCTTCATATACTCTACCCATTTTGCATGTTTCTGATTCAACTTCTCCTGTTGAGTCACAAACTGCAATGCATGGTTATCACTATACAAAACAAATTCTTTTGGGATCAAGTAATGCCTCCACTTATTTAGTGCCTGTATGATAGCATAAAATTATTTATCATACGTGGAGTATTTCAGCTTCGCCTCATCCAGCTTCTCGCTCAAATATGCAACTGGTCTATCATCCTGACTCAAGACCGCTCCTATGGCATACCCACTGGCATCACATTTCACCTGAAATGTCTTCTGAAAATATGGCAACACCAACACTGGTTTCTCTGTGATCTTTCACTTCAACAGATTGAAGCTCTTCTCAGCCTCTGCTGTCCAATGAAAAGACTTATGCCGCTTCTTCAGTGTGTCCATCATTGCTGCGCTAATTCCACTGAAATTTCTGATGAATTTTCGGTAGAAACTAGCCAAACCATGGAAGCTTCTCACCTTGAACACATTTCTCGGTGATGGCCAATTCTTGATCACTTCCACCTTGTCCTGATCCATCCTCAACTCATTAGCCGAAATAAAAAAACCCAAATAGACGAGTTGTGTCTTCATAAATGAGGACTTCTTCATATTTATCAACAGCTTCTCCTGTTGTAACTTTCTCATCACAATGGCCAAATGCTTCAAATGCTCAGCCTCTAATTTATTGTAAATCAGTATGTCGTCCAAATAAACAATGACGAACTTTCTGATGAACTCCCGCAGGACTTCATTCATCAGCCTCATAAAAGTACTGAGTGCATTTGTCAAGCCAAATGGCATGACTAGCCATTCATACAAACCCTCGTTTGTCTTGAAGGCTGTTTTCCACTCATCGCCTTCCCTCATGCGAATTTGGTGGTATCCGCTTTTCAAGTCTATCTTTGAAAAACATCTTTCCCTGCTCAGGCAATCCATCAGATCATCCATTCTCGACAGTAGAAACCTGTACCTGATGGTTATCTTGTTGATCGCTCTTGAGTCGGTACACATCCTCCAACCTCCATCTTTTTTCGGACTGAGCACTGTTGGAACAACACATGGACTCAAGCTTTCTCTGACCAATCCTTTGTCCATCAAATCTTGGACTTGTCTCTTGACCTCTTCATTCTCCTGCGGCGTCAACCTGTACGCAGCTTTATTTGGTAAACTAGCTCCTGGTATGAGGTCTATGTGATGACTCACACTTCTCACTGGTGGCAACGAATGAGGTAATTCGTCCACTATGATGTCAGCGAACTCTTCCAGTAGTTTCTGAATCTCAACCGGCAAATCATCCACTCTTGTGCTAGTCAGAACAATTCTCGTCTTTCTGACCACAAAGAATTGTGAATCTTCTTTCTTCTCCATTTCTGAAAGAAGTTCCTTCCCACTCATGAGAAGTACTGTGTTGCTTACCTCCGGCTTCACCTCCTTATCCTTTATCAGAAGCAACATATGGGTTCTCCCATTCTTCTCCAGAGTATATGTGTTCATTCTCCCATCATGAATCACAGTTCTATCATATTGCCATGGTCTACCCAGCAATAAATGACATACGTCCATGGGAATAACATCACACAAGATATTATCATTGTATCCCCCTATCTTGATGTCAACTAAGCACTGTTTAATGACCTTTACCTGATGTCTCTTATGTAGCCATGAAACTTTATATGGACTCGGGTGATCAGTTGTCTCCAGTTCTAATTTCTCCACCATCTCGGTTGAAACGAGATTATCGGTGCTACCACTGTCTATGATGACCTTGCACACCCTGTCCTTGGTTTTGCAAGCTGTTCTGAACAGTCTGGTCCTTTGCACTGAGCTTTCCATCTCCTTCTCGGGTGTCAAAAGGACTTTATGCATCGTAAGTGATCTTCCACCTTCTGCGTCTTCAGTCTCAACATCACGCCTCTGCGCTTCTGCGATGTGAGCTTCTCCTGTATCCTTCTTTTTCTCTGGACACTCATATGACTTGTGCCCATTCTTTCCACATGTGAAGCATGTGATTACTCCTCCTCGGCCTCTTTCTCTACCTCTAGTACAAGGAAAAGTATTGGTTCCGCCTCTTTCAACCTTACCCTCAAGTTTCTTCCATTCCTCTTTGGGCTTCTGGAATTTATCCTGGGCAACTGCCTTACCTCTTGGATGGCTTCTGCCTCGCCCTCGCTGTCCTTGCTTTCGGCTCATCTTTTCTTCGGCTTTCAGAGCCAATTGGTAAGCATCTTCCACCGTTCGGATGGTTAGCATGCTTAATTCATCCTAAATGTCATATCTCAGGCAATTCAGATATCTAGCCACTTTTACATCATTGCTCTCCCGATGACCGGCTCTGATGTTCATTCGATAGAATTCTTCGGTGTATTCTTTCACTGTCATCAGTTTCTGTCTCAGGTTTTGCATTCGCCTGAACAATGTAATTTGGTAATCCCTTGGAATGAACTTCGCTTTCATCTTTGCAATCATCCAATCCCAACTCTTGATCTTTTGCTTGCCCTTGCAGTGTCTATCAGCTTGTAGCTCGTCCCACCACAATGTTGCATGTCCTTTCAAGTGTGTGACAACATGCCTGACTTTCTTATCCTGTTCGATATCCTCATAATCAAAGTAGGTGTCAAGAGCTCTAATCCAATCTAACAACTCTTCTGCATCCAAATTCCCCTCATAGACTGGAATGTCCATCTTTGCCTTCACACCCATTCTGGCGATGGATTTGATCAACCTCTCGGTTGATGCATCTTCTGCTGTGACCTGTTCTTCATGTCTAGCTTCCTCTTCAACCTCGCAGTCACTAAGATCCCCTGCACCAACTACGCGTCTCTGTGTTGTCTCCATTTCTTTGAGTCTTGCTTGGAGATCTCTCATCTGCCACTCCATTTCTGGATTTCCTGTCGGCCTGCCTCTTCTTCGCACCTCCCTATCTTCTGGGTCTGGTGACCGCCTTTCTCTTCTGGGTGGCATGGTTACTCTCTTTCTTTGCTACAGAAAGAAAAAATAATTCCCGCACTGATACCACTTTGACGCAACCGCACTCCTCGGAGCACGATCGCTTCTCCAGGACCTTCTTTCTGCTCGGCCCGAAGAATGTAAATGTTCTTCTATTTCCCTATCGGGAAATCTACACCCACGGTTCCTTCTATTTGATCCCCTTTCTGCACTCGGAGGATCGAAACTTCGCGGCTTCGCAAGTTCTCTTTTGATCGCTGGGTTCTCGAATCCCCGTGACCCAAGATGTCAGTCAACACTAACTTCTTTCTCCGCTATTGGAACTTCGCTCTATCGCGCCTTCGCAACTCGCGACCCCAAGCACTGGAGTTTCCAACCTTCGATACACGATGCGCTGAAACTACGACGTCGCGATCTCACTCCCTCATGATTTTGCTACTCGCGAGATCAATGGATTCCTTCCTCGACTCTCGAGGCCCGAGACACCGATACTCGGATTATTGCTGCCTCACGACTTCGCCACTCGCGAGGTCAATTACTTTACCTGTCGACTCTTGATACCCGAGACGCTGAACCTACGATGGCTTCTGCCACCTATCCTCCACTATCTTCAATGGCCCACACTACTTACGTCGCTATCGGAATATCGCTTCTCGCACTTTCGCGACTTCCGCTGCGTAGATTTGGAGTCTCACTTCCCGAACTCCCTATCTGTCGATCCACGAGTAGAACCAACGCTCCTCGTGATCCCGATCGACGACTCCTGCCCTCCTGAGCTTCGAACCTCTCCACGCCTGCACTGTAACTCCTTCACTCTTCAGGAAGATCCAACGGCCTACGGATTTTTGCGAAACCTCCTTGAAGGATTTCAACCGTCCGTCCCTTCCAATTGAAACCTATGAAATAACGAGATACTCCTCCACAAAGATCGTCACCCTTCACACAAACCTGCGACGATCCTTGCAACCTTTCAAGGCGCAACTTTCTCACTTGTCCTTCAATGAATTTGAAGGCTTATCCCTCCTGAGATTTCTTACAATTTCCAGGACCTCTGAGAAATTCTTGCACACACTCCTTGCGGCAAACCTTCAACAACTATCTAAGTGTTGGAGTCTTCTTCAACTCTGTGCACTCCTGCATCAACAGTCTTCCAATACTCTGCTCAGAATCGCAACGCTGAGTCTTCGTCTAGCCTGCGCACGCCTTGCACGGCTCTGGTGCCAAACCTGCACTTCTGGGAACTTAGAACAAAAGTTACCTCTACTTGAACCCTTCTGTCAAGGCACTCCTTGCGGACGATTCAACTGCACTCCTTGCAGGAATTCTCTGGTTCGAGATAGAGAAACAATTGAACCTAACTCCTTGTTCTCATAGACTTCAATTCGACCATGAAATCACATACACAGCATATAAAAGAAAATGTATGACAAGAAGCAAACATTCATGAGCAGATTAACATAAATACACAGAGAACAACACAAGCCATGAATTTGAATCAGAACTCTTCTATTAATTCAAATGTCTGTACATGGGTGTTCTTCATACACTTCTCTGCATGCTCTTCTCTTTAGAATGCTCTCGATGATAATACAATGTCTATATCCCGTTTCCCTCTTGCGTTCTAAAGCTATCAAATCTAAAATTAAATATTCTATCTACTTACATTAAATCTATTAAATGCCTCATCTACCTAAGGACGTGAGCTATTCGCTCAAGGTCCATTACAATATACAAAGTGCACTTTCATAAATGTCTTCATTAAAGACTTGCGCAATAATCTCAAGGTGAAATTCAAAAAGAAATCTGTGCTGGCTTGTCCAGTCTCCTGCTTTCGCGCTGGCTCGCTTGACGTGGGCGATGCTCCTGCATCAACTTACATTAGGCATTTTTAGATACAACAAAATATTTGTTGATAAGTGGTTAGTAAAAAAATATAGATTTTTTTAGTTGTTGTTAATTTTTACTATTTCATTAACAAATTATCAAATGAGAAAATATAACATTTTAGTATTTTTTTTTAAATAATTAAAAATATTTAATTATTTTATGATTTTTTTCTTAAATTTAATTATTTTATGATTTTTTTCTTAAATTTAATTTAATGAATACACAATATTTATTAATAAATTTCCTAATAATATAATGATAATTTGGATTTTTCTATTAAAAAAATTATACTTACAAATGTCTCTTTTATGTTAAAAAAATTATACTCATTGTTTGAAAAATACATGTCATTATAGAAAGAGAAAAGAAATTTAAAAACTAAACTTTCTCATTATGAAAACGGAGAAGAAATGCATTGTAAAGTGTTGAGATGACATAAAGATAATTATTGATAAATATTGAAGTGCTTTATGCATGAATTTTTTTTATTTTGATTAAATTTAAAATATAATTATTATTTAAATAATAGATCTTTTTATTAAGAAATACCAACAATTTTTTTTTTATTAAATTTAAAATATAATTATTATTTAAATAATAAACATTTTTATTAAGAAAAGAGAAAAGCAATGTATTTTTAATTATTGAGATGATATAAAAATATTTATTGATAAATGTTTAAATTTAATTTTTTGTTTATTTATCTTAATAAATATTTAAATTTTTGAAAAAAAAAAACCATTTAATTTAAAAGAATTATTAAAAAAATTCATAAGCCTGAGGTCAAGGGTTCGAATCTGGACATCCGGCTGGTACCCATTCCCATGCCTCCTATCGACGGGGTGCCCCCGGGAATCGACAGCACGGACAATGTTCCCATGCACGTCGTCCCCTTGCTCTTTGCTTCCTCCCACAAGCTGGCGGGCGCGTTCCAAGAATGGTTGGATCACCAGATGAATAGTAATACTAATGATTCGGGTCTTTCTCCAGTCTGCTGCATCATTGCCGACATGACTACGGGATGGGCTCGCCGTTCGGGTGCCAACTTCGGATTACTCTCAAACTTGAAACCTTCGGTGCAAATGTTCTCACTATTGTCCTTATAGAATCCTTTGGCATTGTTTTCTAAATTTTTCTGTAGATACTCTTTAAAGTGAAAACCCCTTATTGAGAAATTAGTTAACCTTTGTGCTAATTCAAAATTTTTAAGGATTAAGGATACTCTTTTCTTAATATGGTCTCTAATGTACTTCCTTATAGCCACTAGTAAGCTATACAAACCCTTTAATTTGGAATTGTTCTCGGGACATTTTCAACTCTAAACACTAGTAGTATTGCAGTAATAGGATCAATAAATAAAGGTTTTGGAATCATATATTTTTCTAATTCCTTTATTCTCTCTTTTAAAACAAAATGTTTTTTTTTTCTATGTAAAAATTAGGCTTCTCTAGTTGCATTATGAAATCGCATGATTTTCGAGAGTGAAGCCCCATGAAAATTGTTTTTTGAATTTCACTTTTGAAACCTTTTTGGAACTTTTGTGGTAGGTCATGTTGCCTATGTTGTTTTTTTGGGTCTTTCCATTGCCAATTTTTTTCTCCAATGTGCAAAATTAAGATTTTGGAATTTCTTTTCTTACATGCAAGGTAAGAAAGGTAAGAGTGACTTTGAATTTGACAACTTTTCAAAGTGATTGATTTTTCATATATTTGAGTGGAATTACTTTTCTAAATTTAGGTAGTTGAGCCACTTACATTCAACATTTTTAAATATAAAAACATATTTGTTGATAAGTAGTTAGTGAAAAAATATGGATTTATTTTTTAATTTTTACTATTTCATTAACAAATTATCAAATGAGAAAATATAACATTTTAATATCTTTTAAAAATAATTAAAAATATTGTAAACATTTAAATACTTTATGATTTTTTTTTAATTTAATTTAATTTATATTTATTAATAAATTTCATAATGATAGTTTGAATACTTTATATTTTTTAAAATTTAATTTAATGAATACACAATATTTATTAATAAATTTCATAATGATAATTCGGATTTTTCTTAAAAAAAAAATTATACTTAAAAACATTTCTTTTCTGTTAAAAAAATACTCATTGTTTGAAAAATACATCTTGGAAAGAGAAAAGAAATTGAAAAATAAATTTTCTCATTATGAAAAAGGAGAAGAAACGAATTCTATAAAGTGTTGAGATGACATAAAAATAATTATTATCAATACTGAAGTGCTTTATGGATAATTTTAGAAGAAACGAATTCTATAAAGTGTTGAGGTGACATAAAAATAATTATTATCAATATTGAAGTTCTTTATGGATAATTTTATTTTATTTTTTTCATTGAATTCAGTTTGAATAATATATATTTTTATTAAGCCAAGAGAAAAACAATGCATTTTTTATTATTGAGATGATATAAAGATATTTATTAATAAATATATAATATTGATATAATAAATATAATATATGAAAGAGTTGGTATATAAATATATAATAATAATATGATATATAATATTGGTATACAAATATATAATATAATATATAATATTGATATATAATTTTTTTTTAGGAGAGGTTGGTATACTTTTATTTTTATACATATAAATATAATATATATATATATATATATATATATATATATATATATATATATATATNATGATTTTTCTTAAAAGGGTCTCTGGAGCGTTATTGTAATCATTCTCCTTAGACGGATGGGTGTAGGATCTACATATCTTTTCAGAGATAACTACCATAATTTCAAGAAGTTGTTTCAATTCTACAGTTTTACAATTTCATCATTTTTATTTATTCAATAGAAGTTATTGTTCACTGGATATCTGTTGTTATTCTCTGTATCTCTGTGTTATTGTATTTAGTTTGGTATTCACTTAGTTCCGCTTGTAAATCCACAATATTACTCTCAAACTTGAACCTTAAATGTGAATGTTCCCATTGTTGTCCTTATAGGATACTTTGACATTGTTTTCTAAATATTTATGTAAATACTCTTTAAAGTAAAAACCCCTTGTTGGGAAAGTAGTTAACCTTTGTGCTAATTCAAAAATTTGAAGAATTAAAGATACCATTTTCTTAATATTGTCTCTAATGTACATCCTTATATCCACTAGTAAGCTAGACAAACCCTTTCTTATATCCACTAGTAAGCTAGACAAACCCTTTAATCTGGAATTGTTCTCTGGAACATCGTCAAGACTAAACATTAGTTGTATTGCATTAATATGCTCAACAAATAAAGGTTTTTGAATCATATTAAACCAATTTTTTTTTTTTTAATGTAAAAAGTGGACTCCTTCAAAGCTTCGTTATGAATTTTTTTTTGGAACTTTTGTAATCACTGTGCAAAATTAAGATTTTGAAATTTATCTGCTTACCTACAAGGTAAGAGTGACTTTGAATTTGACAATGTTACAACTTTGTGAAGTCATTGGTTTTTAATATAATTTAGTGAGATTACTTTTCTAAATATGAAATTTTTTTTGGAACTTTTGTAATCACTATGCAAAATTAAGATTTTGAAATTTATGTGTTTACCTACAAGGTAAGAGTGACTTTGAATTTGACAATGTTACAACTTTGTGAAGTCATTGATTTTTAATATAATTTAGTGAGATTACTTTTCTAAATTTAAGTAGTTGAGCCACTTATATTGGGCATTTTTAGATACAACAAAATATTTGTTGATAAGTGGTTAGTAGAAAAATATAGATTTTTTTTAGTTGTTGTTAATTTTACTATTTCATTAACAAATTATCAAATGATAAAATATAACATTTTAGAATTTTTTTTAAAATAGTTAAAAATATTAAAAATATTTAATTATTTTATGATTTTTTTCTTAAATTTAATTTAATGAATACACAATATTTATTAATAAATTTCCTAATAATATAATGATAATTTGGATTTTTCTATTAAAAAAATTATACTTAACAAGAAATGCATTGTAAAGTGCTGAGATGACATAAAGATAATTATAGATAAATATTGAAGTGCTTTATGCATGAATTTTTTTTATTTTTATTAAATTTAAAATATAATTATTATTTAAATAATAGATTTTTTTTTAAGAAATATGTAAAATTTCTTTTTTATAAATTTAAAATATAATTATTATTTAAATAATAAACATTTTTATGAAGAAAAGAGAAAAGCAATGTACTTTTAATTATTGAGATGATATAAAAATATTTATTGATAAATGTTTAAATTTAATTTTTTGTTTATTTTTCTTAATAAATATTTAAATTTTTGAAAAAAAAAAACCATTTAGATTAAAAAAATTATTAAAAAATTTCATCAGCGTGAGGTCAAGGGTTCGAATCTGGACATCCGGCTGGTACCCATTCCCATACCTCCTATCGACGGGGTGCCCCCGGGAATCGACAGCACGGACAATGTTCCCATGCACGTCGTCCCCTTGCTCTTTGCTTCCTCCCACAAGCTGGCGGGCGCGTTCCAAGAATGGTTGGATCACCAGATGAATAGTAATACTAATGATTCGGGTCCTTCTCCAGTCTGCTGCATCATTGCCGACATGACTACGGGATGGGCTCGCCGTTGGGGTGCCAACTTCGGGATCCCCACAGTCGTTTTCTACACGTGCGGGGCCTTCGCCATGTCTCTCATGCACTCCGTCTTTAACCACACGACGCGGAAGCGCGTGGACGAGGAGTTCTTCGAGGTATCGGAGTTCATCTTCGGCCTCGAGCTGCGCAAGTCCGACTTGACGGTCTCGTGGCGGGATCCGGATTCTCATCCCCTTTGGAATTTTCTTAGGGAGGAGATTAACGGGAGCATGGAGGGGGCAGGGCATACTTATTAATACGTTTTACGAGTTGGAATCCCGAGGGATCGATTACATGGGGTGCCTCACCGGGAATCCTGTGTGGAACATAGGTCCCCTGCTTCCTCCCGGTCTTTTAGACAAGACAGCGATCGATCCTGGAAATATTAGAAGCCGGGGCAAGGCGGCAGATATCGGTGAGGACGAGGGTTTGCAGTGGCTAGATTCTCGGCGCTCGAATTCAGTGGTTTTTGTATGTTTGGAGAGCCAATTTTTCCTCAATGACGAGCAAATCCACGCGCTTGCTTCCGGCTTAGACTCTAGTGGGCAGGCCTTCGTCTGGGTCATCAGATGTCCTCAGACGGATCCGAAAGCCTGCAAAGGGATCGACGTGGGCATGCCGGGGAGATTCGAAAAGAGGGGGCTGATCATACGGGGGTGGGCGCCTCAGCTCCTCATTCTTTCTTTCCTGAGTCACTGCGGGTGGAATTCTACTCTGGAGAGCATCAGCGCAGGAGTCCCCATGATCACGTGGCCCATGTTTGCAGAACAACCTTCAACTCCAAGCTCCTGGTGGAACGTCTGGGGATAGCCATACAGATATGTTTGGATGTGAGCGGAGTTCCGGGTGAAGAGGAAGTAAGAAGAGCTGTTATCATGCTTTTGGCTGAGGAACAAGGAAACACCATGAGAAGGAAAGCCGAGGCGCTGAGTAAGCTTGCTAGAATCGCTGTGGACAAAGAAGGATCTTCTTATACGAATTTGGAGTCTTTTGTTCAAGAAATGCAAAAATTGTATCAAAGTTGTGTTGCCCCATATTAATGCATACAAAGAATGATTAAACTGTGGCATGTCTCATAAGGGAGTGGGAATAAAGAAACTATGGGACTTGTCACACCTCGTCCAGAATTGCCGATGAATGTTTTTGTTACGTTACAGATTTGATAACAGTGGCATAGCTTATGTTGAGATTTAATGTGGAATGTATGCAATGGGAAATCTTTATGTTTGGATTAAGTAGGAGATATTTATGTCTGAATTAAGTGTGAGATTGTATATTGTGAATAATTCCACGTATATATAAGTGGTCTTGGAAATCTTTATGTTTGGATTAAGTGTGAGAAGGGAGATCTTTATATTTGGATCACGTTTGGATTAAGTGTGAGATTTTATGTGAGTAAATAATTCAATATATAAAAGTGGAGATCGTTTATAAAACATATTTACACGGAGCTTATTTATAGGGATATATGTTAATGTGGAATACACAATTTTCACATAAGACAATCAACAATCACGTAGATTAACAAACTCAGATTTAGATTTTGTGTGGTTCACCCAGATTATTCAGATCAAGATTTACAACAGCTTCACTCATACATCTCTCCCAGCCTCTACTGGCATACACAAATTTATAGAAACTAATTTGGTTTAATTTAGTTACAACTAATTTGGATTAATATTATTTAAAATCTATTCTCGGGAATTCTTTATCACCAAAATTCCAACAATCTCCACCTTGACAACAATTAACCTGATACCTTTCTCTTTCCTTTTGTTTAACACCTTTTATGCAAACCCAAAGAAGCCAAGCACCATCGTAGCTTCTCTAAAAGTACTAGTTTTGTGAACATGTCTACGTAGTTCTCTTTTGTATGCACTTTCTCAAGAGAGACACCACGTTCATTGATTCTTAGCCAAACGAATATCACTTTGACTATCACAAAGTAACTTTACTTTGTCCTTCATCCTTCCAAACTCACCAAATAAACATTTCAACCAAACTCCCTCATTGCAAGCATGTGAAGCAGCTACGTATTTTGCTTCTGTAGTGGATAAAGAAACAATGTTATGTAGCTTTGACATCCAACTAATAGCTCCACCTGCAAGAGTAAAGACATACCCAAAAGTAGACCTTCTCTTGTCCAAATCACCTC
>ML803483.1:190202-206000 GCA_009831015.1 Picea engelmannii | reverse complement strand
AGCTACAACAAGCAACAAAGAAGCAGGAAGCACTGGAAACAGTTTGTGCATAGGACAAATTTGAAACTAAGGAGGAAAAAGAACGCAGAAATGAGCTGGAACGCAGAGTGGAAGAAATTTTTGGGAAACTTCCAACTACTGCGCAAGGAAATGAACTCCCAACCGCAGAAAAGATCAACCAGATTGCGTAGGCAATTGATCAGTATCAAAAGGATATTGAGACTCTCCATGGATAGATTAGATCGACAACCCCACCAGCAGTGAAGGAGAAAAGGAAGTAGGAAGCAGTAATGCAACTGCAGGAGCTAGAAAAACAAGTCAGCACGGCAGCTGACTTGCTAGCTAAAGAAACACAACTTTGGACAAGGCTGGAAGAGAATCCACAGGTCCAACACTGGGACAAGGAGGAGGAGAGGATCAATGCAATGATCCAAGAACTCAAGCAGCGACAGAAGACCATACCAATTCCAGAATAGGTCAAGGGAACACAAGAGTTGAAGAAGTTACAGGCATAACTTATCACCGCGCAAACACAAAAACATGAGTGTCAGGCTCAAATAGAACCTTTGCAGGAACGGGTAGCAGAAGTACTTGCACAGGAAGAAGAAGCCAGGAACCAGACAACACAGACTCAACTAGAATGCGCAGGACTGATGAGCGCGAAAGTGGCATCTCAGACAGTCGACACCATCAAGGAGAAAACTGCGTAGGCACTGACAAAAGCAATAGAGTTGTAGGAACAGTTCCAGACAATCACCAAGGAGATCAAGGAAGCACAGATAAATTATGTGACTCGGGACGAGTCACATGTCAGTGTTGGGGGCCTATTGGCACCATGCCGAAGGGGAAAGAAGAACGATCGTGGGAAAGAAAGCGTGCAAAAAACTAAAGTAACAACTAGCAAAAGAACAGCACGCGCGCATGCAAGAAAGTGTGCACAAAGGAAAGTGACAACTGGAGGAGGAACAACACGCGTATGGGATAAAGACCTAACGTAAGTAGGGTTAGGGTTTTGGTAATATTTTGTAAAAGGTTGAAGAGCCTGAAATGTATAAATATAGATACGAAAGTATCATATAGGGTTGGTTGCTAGTGTTGTTAGTAGTTCTTTAATGTTTTTAGTTGTATGAACCAATTTTGTAAGTTGTTGAGCAAATAAGATACGAGGGAAGGTAGATCTGAGGAGCATGGTGCAATCTAGTTCACCTCATATAGATCTTACCCAATTTTGTGGGGAATTTTAAGCGCGTGGCACTAGGAATGAAGAACTGGCATAATAAAAGAGCCAAGAGCCAAATCTTTGCGGACGTAGCCCAGGAGGGGGTGAACATGGTAATACTCATGTAATATGTTAAATGTATGCATGTCTCTTCTTTCTTTCAGCAATTAACGGTTAATTTCGATGAATAGTTAGCACATTATTATGAATATGTTTATACTCTGTTGGAATTAAACTATGAAATATATGTATGAGATTTCAAGGGATGAGTAGTTTACCTTATAGCTCATGGTACTTGGATTTAATCAAGAAAACCCTATCCCCTACTATGTCCTAGGCTATAAACACCTGAGTCTTACAACCACCCATTTAAAGCTATCTCAGGTGAGACTGCTCAGCGCCTTCCGGGTGCTGTGTTTCTTTCTGGTTTACCAGGAGGGCCAATAGTTTTAGAGGCTTTGTTGGAACCCCGAATGACATGAACCTCGGGTCAATAAATCAGACAACCTGAGAAGGGAAATAGTAAACCAACAGTTACCAAGAGATAAGAACAACTGCGAAGAATGTTGTACCTTCCTGAAACACAAGAAGAAGCCAAGCATATATGTATAATGTTAGGTGGACAAGAAATTTAAGTTTTTTGTCCCTAATTGCAGTAGTAAAAAAAAATGTATATCAGCAAAGAGATAAGTATTAAATCTACTAAATGATAACTAAAATTCCAACGAATGATGCTAGAGATAAGTTAGATAAACAATAGTGACACTCTAGAATGAAAGCACAAGACTTTAGAAATGAAACAAGGTTGTAATAAAAAGTGCTTGCAAAGATATTTTTCAGCCTTATGTCTATAAAACATAAGTTGTTACAACAGAAAATCCAACCACCAAAACTCACAAAGAATCCATGAAAAAGTTGCGCTAGGATAAGTAGATTAATGTGGCAAAATCTTAACAACTTTTGATGGTTGAAAGACAAGTTATGAATAGAAAAGTGTTAGGGTTTCTGCAGCCCTAATGGTTGTAGATGAAGTTTTATAATAGAAGCAAGAAGTACTTGAGTAAATATGACTCCCTAGTGGCTCAACCAAGCATATGTAGCAAAGAATTGATTCCAACTTAGACAACCTCCAAATCACAAAAAATCACATTAACCAATGCAAGATTTTATTTCTCCAATGCAATAAAAAAAAATTGATTCCAACTTAGACAACCTCCAAATCACAAAAAATCACGTTAACCAATGCAAGATTTTATTTCTCCAATGCAATAGAAAAAAATTGATTCCAACTTAGACAACCTCCAAATCACAAAAAATCATGTTAACTAATGCAAGATTTTATTTCTCCAATCCAATTATACTAGTGACTTTAGCTATTGGTTTATGGAGTCAAGTAAATAAAGAAATGATATCTCCTTGGGGGTGTAAACCCTCTTACTCCCCAAGGCAAGAAAATGCTAAGCTAGGAGATACTAGGAGGGTGTAAGCCCTTTTACTTCTCCTAGTAAAACCTTGCACAACAAAAAAATTCTAGAAAAAAATGATAGATAATGGTGGGATTGTAAATCCTTATACTCCCCAAGAAATCTAGCAAATCAAACTTGTGACTAAGAAATGAAGCATCAATAAGATAAATCCTTACCTAGTTCAAGAAATGACGAGATAAACTCCTCTTACCAAGATAAATCCACCACAAATGCCAAAGAAAAACACCAAGGGTAGCACACTCTTTCTTCCACCAATAGCATAAAGAAACCAAGACAAAAAGCGCAAGAGAGAGAAGGTTTCCCAAGGAGAGTGTAGATTTCAGCCTAATACTTCTCACTATGGGAGAGTTATGTTATCAAATGAGATTCACATGATCTTTATTTATACTAAAACTCTAAAACATAGTTTGTCCACATTCAACGGGTAAAACATAATATAAGGGGTCAAAAACCCTTATCTTACCCCTTAAACCAAAATATAATATTTTATTTTCACTTTTTGCACACTAGAAACCCTAAAATAAGATGATGTCACCCCTTTAGGGAGATGTTTTGACACTTGTAGAAAGTCGTTGGAGTTGGGGAAGCATGACTAGGACTACAAAGGCCACATTTCACTCATATAATCCTATTCCTCATGGTTGAAATACTTCTTCCTTCAAAACGTTCCATGTGTCAATGAACAATACCTCCATCACCACCAAACCCTATCCCTAGGTGGTGTCAAACCTTAAGAAGTGATGTTTGTCCCCTCCTAGGAAAATCGTTTGGCATGTAAGGGCTAGGTTATGTCTTCCAAGGTGTATTCTAGGCCTCCAAAGGCAAGTCATCATGATCTGGCATGTGGGCCCTTGGCATCCAACCTGTGGGCTTCAAGCCCCATGGAATCCCAACCTAGGCTTGTTCCCCAAAAATTGTCCACCAAACAAGGTCCTGCAAAAAAAAAGGGTACGCCCTCCAAGGATCTCAAGTCAAAATATCATGGCAAGTGAAAACCAAATCTAATAAACAAGGAACCTAAACATGTGCATCAAAACTACCTCATCAAATTAAACAAGTGCTCAAAGACCCTATAAAATTGACCAAGTTTAGGTATGGGAGGGGTGTCATAAAAGTCATATTGGGTAGAACAAAACCCTCAAGTAGGGGATGCTCCCAAGGGTTCCCCTTCAAGGTCATGTAGTGGATGATGATGTGGATAGGGGTTTAAACTTCATAGGTCAATCAGTGCCTTTGTAGAGGGTGTGTTGCGCCTTCATTTTCAATGCATCCTTTTTCCAAGCCCATTCATTGCCATTAATTAATTAATAGTCCAAAACCTTGGGTACTCCCTATAGTGAAATCAATTATCTTGGGGAGAAGCACCACAAGGTCCACTTGAATCTAGAGGTACATAGAGTGCCATATCCAAGGAAAGAAAGGGACACCACATGAGTGTACACCCCTCAACAAGTGGGGACATGTTTATAATGTTATTTTTCCTTGCAGGTCTTTGATTTTTTAGGAGAATATTTTGATTAGTCTCAAGACCTCTTTGGGTGAGCATCTGGAATGTTTATATTTTAGGATTTTATCTTTTTCCAACCACCATCCCTCTAGGCCTTAAACCCCTTCTTCACATGAAATGAGGTACATGCCCTTCTTGGGTCACTAAAGACAAAGGGCCTAGAAGAGGGAAATGTGATGGGAATGTGATGAGTGAAAAGTTATAAGTATGGTAGGAAATGATATGATGAACTCTCAAAGGACTCCCATTACACCCCTTCCCCAAACATTTGCCACTTACTAGGAAATTGATGACACTCACATGGGTGAAACATGGTCAAAATAATAATGTCCAAGCAGGTGTTCTATAATCAAAATTATCTTCAATACAACATGCTTAAATGCCTCAAATATTAGGGTGATTACCTGTCACAATACCTGACTTGTACTGCATGGATCAAGACCCATGTGCCTTCCATAACCTAGGTGGTGCGGTGGATGTGTTGATGATGAATCAGACTATGGTGATAGAGTGGGATTCCATATGTGAGAGTTGACATTGCTAGTCATGTGGTCTCTTGACACTCCATGTATGCAACCTGAGGGCCTCGAGACATCATCTCCTTAGTTATCCCACAAAATGGGGATAACATCTGGCTCCTACTTGGGGGCATGTGCTCGTCGTAGAGTGCATGATAAATACAACATCTACTGGTATACCTATGACTACACACACTAAGACAACAAACTCGTCAATAGTAGGATGGATTTTCTCATCCTTTGTCCATATATATCAAAAATCCAAAAATGAAATTGATCTAAAAATAAAAAAATTTAGCATTTTTTTTCAAAATTTCTAAACTAAGCATGAAATCAATATGCAAGTAGAGAAACATTAAACATGAGATGCATATAAACTAACATGAGCAATCAATATGAAAATTAAAAGAAAGAAATATGACCTACCTACTTACCTGGGGCATGGGCCTTGAAGAAGTCATGTGTCACCTGGGTAATAATGTTTGAGGAGAGATTCATTCACCGGTAGTGGCATCCTCCTCCCTTCTTTCGTAGATAAGTAAAAAGATTCTGGCTCAAATATTTCCTCTATTTTGTGGGGGCCCAACCAAAGACTGTTAAAATTTTGATGCATTCCAGGTTTTTCTCTCCTCTTGTCCCATATTAAGACATGGTCCCCCTTCTTCAATTCTCTTTGCCTTTCCTTTTGATCAAAGGTCCCTTTCACCTTTTCTTGATTCTTTGTCATTTGATCAAAGACCATTCTTCAATTTTCATCCAATTCCATGAGTTGATCAATTCGCCCCTGCAATGCTTCTTTATCTGTAACAAACTGTTGGGCTATTTGTAGTGCTGAAATATGGAGGTTTATAAGTAAGCGTGCTTCTAATCCATAAACTAACTCAAAAGAGGGTTCTCTGGTGGAGGTCTTGGTAGTTGTGTGATCTTCCCATAAGACATACTTAATTTTACTATCCCAACTTTTCTTGTTTTCCCCAACAATCTTCTTCACAATATTCATGATTTTTTTGTTGTTGGATTCTCCTAATTTGTTTCCTTAAGGGTAATAATTTGAGGAGTGTGATAAATAGATCCCACACTTAAAGAAAAATGCATTGACTGGCATTGAGCTAAAAAGTTTGGCGTTATCTGATGCTATTTTAGCAGGAACATCGAATCTAGTGATAATATTTTCCTCAAGGAAATTCATCACAACCTCTTTAGTTTCTTTCTTTGTTTGGACAACCTCTACCCATCTGGTGAAGTAGTCAATGGCAGTCAAAATCCATTGATACCCATTACTAGAGTTTTCCTTGAACTCACCAATGAAATCCAATCCCTATTTTTGAAAGGGTGCCTCTACGATGACTGGATTAAGGGGAAGGGAAGGAGGGTGTTGCTTGTCGGTAAATAATTAACACGATTGAAAAGATCTGACATATCGATGTGTATTGGAGAAAATGGTGGGCCAATAATATCCTGCCCTTAAAATATTATGGGTAGTGGTGTGTGCTACAAAATGGCCCCCACAGTGCCTTGACTGAAGGTCGGCCATCAACTTGTCTTCTTTTTCCTTATTTACACACCTGAGGATCACCCCATCGAGGTTTCTCCACCCAGGACCTTTCTCTATTAGGAAATAATTCATAGCTTTGAGCCTTATGGATCTCCTCTTATGTTATACCAAATTATCAGGGCAACCAAGGTTCTTCAAGTAATAAATGACATCTGAATACCATTCACTATTCTCGATTTCAAATTTTACGACAATGTTGATTTTTTCCTTCTTTCCTACCTCGATGGCCTCTTGGTTGATCTATGTCATCCTTTTGGCCAATCCTTTCCCTTTAATTATATTGGATGGTTTGATCTCCAAATTGTATTCCTATATCTGTGAAACCCACTTTCCCTTTGATCCAAGGAAATCTTGTTGCGATAAAACATCCTTTACAGTGGGGTAGGGGACACAGGCTCTGATCTTGTTGTATCCCACAAAAGTTCGAAAATGTTTGAGAGACTTAACTAGAGCGTAATCTTGTTTTTCTGTAATGGTGTAATTCAACTCAGAGTCTCTAATATTCTTTCTCATGAAAGCAATTGGTTGTTCGTCCCCTTGATCATTTTTCTGTAATAAAACTCCCGCAATGGTGTCCTTCGAAGCAAAATAAAATGTGATGAAATCCTTAACAAAATTTGGACTGACCAGGATGGGAGTGATAGTTATTCCTTCCTTGATACATTGGAAGGATAGATTACCTTCACTGTCCCATTCAAAATAGACATCCTTCTTTAATAATCTGTTAAGGGGTTTAACAATCTCGACAAAGTTTAGAATGAACCTCCTTATGAAGTTAATTTGGAAAAAGAAAAATTGCAAGGCTTTCTTGTCTTTAAGGAGAGGGATCTTCTTGATGGCTTCAACTCTGGTAGGATATATTGTGATTCCATCCTTAGATATAATATGACCCTACAACTTTCCCTTTTCAACACCGGAAATTAATTTCTTAAGGTTGAGAGAAATTTCATACTCCCTGCATCTTTGAAAAATCGTCCTTAAGTGTTGGATGTGTTGATCCCTCTTTTTGGAGATAATAGTTAGATAATATTTATAGATCTCTATAATTTTACCAATTAAATCCCTGAAATCGTAATCCATGGTGCAGTGAAAAGTGGCCCCTGCGTTGGTTATTCCAAAGGGCATTCTCAAATACTTATAAGTTCCCCAAGGGGTGGTGAAAGCGGTTTTTAGTTGGTCATCTAGAATTTACCAAAACCTGATTGTATCTTGATAAACCATCAAGCATGGACATCATTTTTTCTCTGGTGACCCTTTGCAAAAGATACCCCATGTTTGGTAGAGGATAGTTGTCTTTAAGTGAAGCCTGGTTTAAATTTATGAAATCCATGCATATCCTAATCTCACCAATCTTCTTCTTGACAATGACTGGATTAGATACCCAAGACAAATATCTAATAAGATCAATTATTCCTGCCTCAACCATCTTTTGCAACTCCTTTTGGACTTGTGGGGCAACCTTTGGATTCATTTTTCTGAGCTTCTTTCTGAAAGGTTTTGTCCCATCTATAAGGGTGTAATATCCCCTTTGTTACGTCATAAAAGTAATTGAGAAACAATAAGATATATATATATATATATATATATATATATATATATATATATATTGAACATCAATAGAACAAGTGAAACATAATATTAACATACTTCATAATTATGCAGTATATTCCATTCATCTCATTGCAAATAGATTTAGATACAACTTCAATGTATTAGGGATCTTCCATTTTACGTAATATCACATACAATGTCTTCCCACCCAATCTATCCTGCAAGGTTAGGACCTCCAAGACACATAATCAATGCTCAAGTCTAGGATTCATCCGATTGATTTTGACCATTTAAGGTCTCAATACTGGCAACCTCTTCTAAGGAACAAGGAAGTATCTAATTCCCATATCTTCAATCCATTCCAAAAATAAATTATAATTTCTAGCATTCTTAACTACAAATTCTTCAAAAACATAAAATATGGTAATGTGGTAACCTCTTCATAACACCAATGCATACTATTACAATAATTCATCATCTTACTCATTTAAAGGATAGGAATAATTTACATAATATCATGACTGAAACTTAACAGTAAAAACCAGAGACCCTTATTTAGGCAATCTATCAATCATGACATTTTCAAATTTACTCAAGTTTACTAGGAAAGGAGTGACAATCCTCCAAGATATCTGAATTATAAACCAATTAAATAAGAGAAGAGAAAATATTTCAAAATGCAAGAGAATACCGTAATCATACTCTGTACTTCCTTAACTAACTGATACTGTGATGAAGAAATTCTACAAACGGGTGGAAGTCTGTTCTGAGAATGAGTTAAAAGTTATGTAAGAAGCCTGAAGTTTCTCTTCTAGGTGTCACAGTGAAACACTTCCGGAGCCAACTATAGAAGTGCATAGACAAGCTCCTTGAAGGCCCAAGTTTAGAAGAAACAACTCACGATGTGCACAGAGACCACTCAAGGCGGGCAAAGGCTTTAAAAATTCAGAAGGATGAAGCTCAGGAGGGACAGTGCGATCTTACACAGGGGAGGTGCAAAAATGCGCAGACAAATATTTAGAGTCCAGAGCTTAGGAGAAAAAGCATGTGCAAGATTCAAGTGAGGAAAACAAGAGTGTGAAAACCCTTTGAACCTCAGGAGAGACAATGCGATCTTACACAGGGGAGGCACATAAATGCACAAGAAAACATTTAGAGTCCAGAGCTCAGGAGAAAAAGTGTGTGCAAGATTCAAGTGAGGAAAACAAGAGTGTGAAAACCCTTTGAAGGAAACATTGGACAATATATGATAGTGAGGAGTTGAAATCCCCATGACCATCCAATTAGACATAAGTTGTGCACTCGTTAAAAACCTAGAGACCTTCAGGCTTCGTCACTTCAACAGATCTGAGTTGTTTGTATTAACAGAGCCCCGAAGCCCAAAGTTGCGAAGTGAAACTACACCGTAGATCGGTGAGTGAATACTAGCCATTGGATCCTTAAGGGTTCGACTATTCAGCGAGTTGGGGTCATAATTATAAAGAGTTAAGAAACCCTGAAGCTTCGAAGTCCCAGAGTGAAGGATATTCGTATATCTAATGATCGATCGAGGGACATTAGATCTACGAGCCTTTGATTTTCGGAGCTTTGGTAGTTTGACACTTTGGAAAAAGAGAAGTAGTTGACAAAGTTAAGGTGCTCCCAGAGTCCTGAAGTTTGAAGTAAATCCTTACCGTTAGAGGTTGGGTACACATGTCCGTAGATTCTGAGTATTTAGAATTCGGTCATTTAGGAGGTGGTGGTTGAAAGTTGTTTTGGTGTGAAAATTGTCGAACCCTCGGAGACTGGAGTTAATCCTGACCATTGTCGATGATTAATCAAGGACCGTTAGATCTGTGGGTTCGAACTTCGCTAGTTATGAGGTATCAATAGTTGTAGTTGCAAAAACTTTCGAAGCCCCAGAGTTTCTTCTAGCTGTAGATCAGAGAAAGGCATGGGAACCGTTGATCTCTGAGTTATTTTGGATTCAATACTTCGAAAAAACTGATTCGTTGTTACAAAAAGGTGAGGGACTCCTAGAATCCTGAATTTCAGAGTGGATGTCAACTGTTAATCAAGGGAAGGGTCAATCGTTAGATCCCCTAGCCCTTCGACAATTTAGAAATCTAGGTAAAACAGTTTAAAGTTGTGAAGAAGAGAAAACCCTTGAAGCCCAGAGTTCTGTAGTGGATCTCCACTGTAGATTTCCATGTGAGGATAATCTTTTTCATCCGTTCGATTAAGTTTTAAGAATTTAACAAAGGAAGGTGGAAGGGTAGGGTTAACCTACAACTATCATTCGATCTCTCTTTACGACCAAATTTGGTCGGTAATCACTCCAGGTGAAATGGATTGTTCAAGTTTATGAAACCTCTGGAGCATCGGAATCCCAGAGCTCCGAAAAGCACCATTCGGGCCAACGCTAGGTTCTAACCTATAGTCACATGTATAACTTGAAAAGGAAGAGGCTAAAACACTACATGTCAAAAGTCAACCCAGAAACCATTAACAAGCTTCTCATGATTCTGAAAGTTTTGGTTTTATGTACAACACACAAAGACTCCAAGTTATTAATAAATTTGGATTTTTCAACGAATTTGACAGAAGATCCACATATAAATTCAGATTTGAACGAGATTCAATAGAGGTCCACATTACAAATGAAATTGAAAAGACAAAAGTTCAACAAATATTTCCACGATACAAAATTCGAATTTAGGGTATAAAGCAACAGAGATCCCCAGACTGGGTTGATTTAGGATTCAACAAAATTCAACAGAGAAAACTCATGATAAAATTTCAGAACTAACTCCTTGGTTTACCAACGAACAAACATTGTTAATTCCATAATAATCTCAACTAAAAACTCTGATCATTCGAACTTAAACATAGATAAAATACAAATTTAGAACATATACCACTCACAATATAAATTCGAGTTTCACAATGAGGTTAAGCCACCCCAATTTAGAGAGCGGAAAACATCCGACATTAGATTGAAAATTTAAAATATAAACACTATAATTATTATCCGTTTAGAAGCAATTGTAATTTAAAAATAATAAACTCTGAAATAATATTCGTTGACAACAATTGGAATTTAGGCTTTCCAATGTTTCTACAGTGTCCTTATCAGTCTAACATACAACTACACTAATGCTAAGAATAAAATTCAGAATATAAAATTACCAGAACCAATGAATTGTTGCTTAATGAATATGCCTTCAAAGTCTTGCGCTCCTTCCTTTCCTTTGTTTGATAATCACAGAGACTTCACCGGTACCTCCTAGCCAATGCTAGGGGTACTCTTCTTCCCCCTTAGCCCCCTGAGCCGCAAAGGGGCCACACATAAGAAACCAATAAAATAGATCCAAGACTTGCCCTCGCAAGGGAAAGCTTCCACTCTTTTTACAAGCTTGGTATCCCAAATCTCACTAGTAAAACACAATCCAATAAAAATTTGGCAGCATAACAATGCTCAGAAAATCAGATCATTCTCCCTTCTCCAGAAATTGTTTTTATAGAAATTTCTTCACTAACACATGTCCTCATGCACAGATAATTAAATTTTTAGTAAATTTTAATTTGGATTATTCACTCACAAACTTGTCACATTATCTCCAAGTTACACTAGTATTTACCATTTTTATTTTATTTAAAAAGGTCAAAATTCCTCACATTCCTCAATGTGTTCCTATTTCCACACCTAGGTGTCCCTTTGTTCCCTAGATTATCATTTAAGGAGTGTCTCCTAACTAGATCTTAGTTAGAGTTTAATTAGGAGTCTTCTTTTAGTTAGACTAGTGTAGTTTGACTCTAGATTCTATTCTATGTACAATCAACCTCTCAAGTTATTATTTATTTCTATTTAAAATTTCCTTTTTATTAAATTCATGCACACATGTGCATTTTATTCAATCTTTATATTTTTCCCACCTTTTCCTAGAATTAGATTTATCCCAAATTTAATATTTTAATTAGTCCCCAAATTAAAATTAGACTCAGGCTTAGACTCTTGTTAGATTTTTCAACTAATAATCTATTGTTTAATTAATTAGTTAATCCAACAAGGTCTAAATATTTCAATGTTTTCTAGGCCATCTAGATTTATTGACTTAAGTTTAATTATGCAATGTGCCCTTCAAGACACACCTTCCTGCTCCAAGGGTGCCACTTTCCTTAGAATTGTTTTGGAAGTTGTCCGAACCTTGGAGTCAACACTCCAATCAATCGACCATGTGAGAGACTAAGGGCTTCTATGGAATAAGGACTCTGCCTTATTGCGTGCTCCTTATAAATATTCATGAGCGACTGTCTCAGTCTTCCCTCATGAAATCGTGGACCTTTCAAACTAGGTAATCATTAACCTACAGTTCAGACCATGGTGGGAGTGCTAGTAGGCTGTGACAGGGATGTTGTCACACCTCTCCCTCAAATGTCTAGTTTATGTGCATGGCCCTCTACTCCTTATGTGAGTTGGATTAGAAAACATCATTAAGCCTGCATCTACTGAAAAAAACACTATCAATAATTCCATATACAAAAATCATACTATAATAAATAATACAACATATGTGCGTGAAATGAAATACTCAATAGATACGATCCAATCCCTGACTGAATCCGAAGTCCAAGGGAATCCATTGATTCCATCAACATCCATTGTTCTACACACTCAGGATGACTCGTCAAAAGAATCTATCAATATATATATATATATATAAGCCATAACACCTCAACATCATCATATATAACCCATAATATGAATGAAATCACAATGTACCATACCCGGATCAATTGCAAGCAAGTGTCCTCAAAGAATAAGTCAATAATAGTTTTCTTAGTAGAGTGGGGGTGTCCTCAAAGAATAAGTCAATAATAGTGTGCTTAGTAGAGAGGGATGTTACAAAGGGGAATATCATGTTGTACGACACCTTCTCGGTAAGCATGTAGATCTTCATAAGACCAGGCAAAGACATCCTTAAACTCTCTTATGAGGGAAATCAAATTTTCTCTTTCATCAAAGATTGATCCTTTCCCAAACTTGATCATCTTTGGGGATTCCTCGGTCCCAATATTGAATTCAATGATCTCGTCATCGAGTTTTCTTGACAACTTCCCCTTATACATGTCGTTTTGATAAAAAAGGTTCTCTAAGGGGATGATACCTTTAGGTAAGGTTTCGTCAACTAAATCAATGATCTCAATATTTCCCGTTTTCACCAATAAGTTTATCTGGGCTTCCGAGAATTCGCCTTCATTCTGGAGAAAATGTAGAATATGGCTTTCATTATCAAAAACCTGCCAATGTTCCAAGTTATCAGGTAGTGAGGGATTGTAATTCACTTCGACCTTATAGAGACTGATTTCCTTAAAATTTTTCCGAGTGGAAGTGGAAACAACAAGGTTGTCTGCCAAATGATTCTCTTCCCTAGGGATGGCTTCAATGGAAAAAGTTTTCAAACTTTTTCATGGCGTCCCATATGGTATCTCTGTATTGTTTCAACCTTGGATTTTTAGCAGTGAATTTCTTATTAACTTGTGAAATGATTAATTCGGAGTCCCCTTTCACGTGCAGAGACTTGATGTTCATATCAATAGCAAGATTCATGCATAAGAGAAGGTATCATACTCGACGATTTTGTTTGTACAATTAAACTCAATACTATACGAGAAAATGGTAGTCTCTTTGTATAGTGATCTCAATACTATCCCTACACCTGAGCTTGCACTTGAGTGCACACCATCAAAATATAAGACCCAAGATCCTTCCTTCTTTTCATCATCAAGGAAAAGGGAGTTTTCTAAAATGAAGGTGATGTCAATCCCTTCTTCCAGAACCTGATGGGTTATGTTGACATTATCCATAAAACCTTCCGATTTGGTCTTGCTTGGGGAAAGAGCATTCTTCTCACTTTTGATGATACCAACTTTTTTCTCTTTATGAGGCACTGCCAAGACTTGTTGAATACGTTTCAAAACTCTTCTTCAACCTGCTTTGTTGCTTGTTTCCTTTCAACCTTCAAAACCTCATTTTTTGGGTGAGGTGTAGTCTTTGATGTTACTTTCTTTTCTTTATCCAATAGACTCAACATGCGATGGATTTACCTTTTATCGGCCTCCTCTCGTTCTTTTTGTAGGTATTTACTGATATCACAGGGAGGGTTTGGTAAGAGAAGGTCATCAATTTGATTAATCTGAAAGGTCTCTTCAAGACAGCCCCCCTCTTGCATGAGAAATGAGGCTATGTTTTCTTTGATCTCACATGCTGTTTCTTGAGCTTCGAACAAAGTTGTAGGGTGTCTTTCAATTAAAAATCCACATGGGTCCTTCATGGTTGATATGTAAGATTTGAGGATAGTATCTTGGGAAGGGTTGAAATCTTGAGGAAAACTCCTTATGAGGGTATTTAACCTATCACTGAAATCTCTTATACTTTCTTTTGAACTTCTTTTGTAGTTGTAGATTTGATCGTAAAGGGACTGGTAATATTTGTTCTTTCCAAATATTTTGGTAAAACATTCTTGAAAGAGATCCCAACTCATGATTGTTCCTGAGAGAATACTATCATACCATTCCTTGGCCTTTGCGACAATATTATAAGAGAAGAGTCTCATCAAACATATTCATGTTGGTCATAAGGTTCAAGAGCGCGAAGGAAAGAATCTAAGTGATCTTAAGTTGTAATGAGATATTATCCTGAAAAGTTGGGGAGCAACTCCTTGAAGTATTTTGGGAGTTTTTGAGGAGATCCAAGGATCTTTGTCATGTCCAAAGGTTTTTGCGCATATTTGGTTTGTGTGCATGTCTAGTTTGTGTGCATGTTTGGTTTGTGCGCATGTCCAAAGGTTGATCATTATTTATATATTTGCTTCAGTTGATTGTGATGTATTGAATTGCATCGCTATTTATGTTTATGTGGGATCATGTGTCATTGTTATTTATGTCAATGCATTGGCTTTATGTCGTTATTGATTTCGGTGATGTGTCTCTTGTAATGCTATTAATTTATGTTGTGACGATTTAAATTCCTAATGCGAAGAAAAAAAAAGTATTTACCTTTTGTGCATCACTATTGTTGTCATAACGGAGGGGACACTACAATCAACATACCTTTTTTAATGCAACAAAAAATTGTTTCAATACTGTTGTAGAGCTTGAATATGGAGAGTTGAGTTTAACATCATCCAAAGTTTCTTCATTCAACATCTTGAACATTTCCTCTTGTATTATCATATACACCTTGTGACTAAATAATTTTTTTTTATGTTATAATGGTATATAGAACAAAATACTTAGAA
This sequence comes from Picea engelmannii, assembly GCA_009831015.1. NCBI lineage: Eukaryota > Viridiplantae > Streptophyta > Pinopsida > Pinales > Pinaceae > Picea > Picea engelmannii. The sequence continues at coordinate 190,883 of ML803483.1, read as the reverse complement.
CATTGATATGTTAAACTGAAAAAAATAATTTTCTTGTCCTAACATAAATAAAAATAACTCAACAAACTTACTTTTTAAATTCATCACACATTTCTTCCATTGAAAATTATCCCGACCTAACACGTGATAATATAGTTATGATAAGTTTATCATCCTTCACTCCTTGTATTGATGTCCAAGGTGTTATAGTCATATCTTCTTGAATATTTTTTATGTTAGGACCTGTTATCGCACGGTTTGTAGGAAAGGTCCAAGAGCTTGAGTCAGGGCTTGAAACCGGCGTAACAGGAGCTTCCCCACCCACTGTCACCTCGATGGGGGGCTCTTTCTATTTAGGAGGGCTAGTCCAAGGGAGACGTCCCTAAGGCAATATGGTTTTAAAGAAGGGCTAAAGGATAAAACACCAAGACTAAGGTTCCCTTTCACAGATTGTAGCCAAGTATTGGATAATCAAGAAGAAGTCTTCCATTGACGATGCACCTGTTTGCGAGACAAAACAAAGAAGGCTAGAATATGCTTTGCAGTGGGTTAGTACTTTATAAAATCAATGATTATCTCCAAGTCTATATATGAGCAATAGATATAATTATTGACGAAGTCAATGATTATCAAAACAAAGACAAGATCACTTCTTCAATAAGTATATAAGGAGCATTCAATGTATATAATTAAACCATGTAT
>ML803483.1:143967-173927 GCA_009831015.1 Picea engelmannii | reverse complement strand
CTTAGGGACGTCTCCCTTGGACTTGCCCTCCTAAATAGAAAGAGCTCCCCATCGAGGTGACAGTGGGTGGGGAAGCTCCTGTTACGCCGGTTTCTACCTTTGACTCAAGCTATTTAACCTTTCCTACAAACCGTGTGATAACAAGGTCAATTTTGAGATTTTAGTTGCAACTATATTGACCGTTAAGCTTGTGGTTTCAAAATAATTATAATTTAACCTAATTTTTTTTTTGATAACCATTATAAAAATGTTAAAACCATAGATAACCATTAAATATAACTTTCTTTAAAATAAAAACTTTTAAAAAATATCAAATTTCAATTTTTCATAAATATTATATATTTATTTGATTAACACAATTTATATTTTTAATTTTAATTTTTTTAAATAATATTTTATAATTTTATACAGGTAATTAAAAAATCTAAAAACTTTTTTATATATTTCAACCTTAAAAAACACGTTATAAATAAAAATTAAGAAATCTAAAAACTTTTTATATATTTCAACCTTAAAAAAACACGTTATAAATGAAGATGGCATCATTTAGATCTTTATTTTTATATAAATAGATATTAAGATAGTAAAGAATAACAAATTCGAGTACTTAAATCATTTAGAACATGGAGCATATCACAGATTGTTGAACATTTATGGACTTTAATATTTGAGGAAAAAAACATTCAACTAAAGATGATGGTAAGCGCAGACATATTGGAATATGCAGGGTGAATACTTTTTCAAAAATATATGGAGTCAATAATAGAAAGATATTTTTATGATAAATAAAAATAATTTATTAAAAAAATTAATAAATATAAAAAAATAGATTTATTATAAAATTTATTTATTTTTAGCTTAATTGATTTGTATTTTTAGTTTTTTCAAATTTAGACTCTTTACATAGTTTTGTATTTTTGGTATATAATTTTTTTGTTTATTTTTAAATTTAGGTAATTTGTAAAAAATATTGTCAAAATTTTTGGTGAGGCAAATATATTAGTAATATTGACAAAAATTATTGGAAATCTTTTAAGTAAGAATATAAAAAAAAAAAAAATATTATTGATAATATTATCTTTTTATTTTAGGGGTTGATTTTAAGGTTTTAATTGTAAAGGTGTCTATTTTCAAGGTTATGATTTCAAAAAATTTGCTATTTTAACCTCAAGAAAAAATGTAGATGTTACTTGAACACCATTTTTTGATTTATAGTTTAAAAAAGTTGTGATTTTAACCTAAAACTATTACTATCACTTTTAGATTTGACTGTTGATTTTAAGGTTTTATTGAAAACATTATTACAATTTTTCATTAGATGGTAATTTTAATCCCTAAAAAAAGATACTAATAATAACATAATTATTTTATTTAAGGATTAATTTTGGTATTTTTATCTAAAAATACTATTTTAAAATTGCAATCAATTTTTTTTTTCCAAATTTTCTATCCATACTTCTTTCTTCCTTTCCATATCTAAATACATATACATTTCTATAAATTTACTAAAACAATACATTTAAAACAATACAATAAAATTATAATTTTAAGAAATTTAAAGACAACATATATTTAAAAAATTGATTATGAAATATTTTTGAAAAATTACTTCGTTTCCATATCTAAATGCATATACATTTGTATAAATTTACTAAAACAATACAATAATTTCCATCTCTGAATGCATATACATTTCTATAAATTTACTAAAACAACACAATAAAATTTTAATTTTAATAAGTTTAAAAACGCCATATATATTAAAAAAAAAAATCACATAAAAATAAAACATTGAATAAAATATTTAAAAATAAAAAATTTACTAAAACAACACAATAAAATGATAATTTTAATAAAGTTTGAAAACGCCCTATATTTAAAAAAAAATAAAAAAAATAACGTAAAAGTAAAACATTGAATGAAATATTTAAAAATAAAACTTAAAAGTAACAATTTCATGAAATGTTTGTTTAGTTTTATAACTTAGTTCCCTTATTTTATTACACTATCATAATGGGATTTGTACTAATAATTCATTGTTAATCAACTTTACTTATGATATTATTATCATTTCCATAAATATATTTAGTCACAAGAACATATGGCGTTTAACACATAAGAATTTAAATTAAAAAACGCCTAACACATCACTACCTATTAATATGGCGTTTAACACATAAGAATTTAAATTAAAAAACGCCTAACACATCATTACCTATTAATGAAATCATTAACTCATTACACCGATTATGAATTACATGGATGTAAGAACTCAATGATTAGTCAATTATATATTGTGTATTGTCAATGTAGTCCAATGTAACTAGATGAGGTTAAGCACTAAAGAGTGTGACAAGACGACATCAACGAGTTACATAAACATAGGGAACTTTTAATGACATCTCATATATTTTTATAAAATTAATAATATAATATAAACATATAATACGGTGTTTAATACTTATTTATAAATAATCATAGGGAACTTTTTATGACATTTCATAGATTTTTATAAAATTAATAATATAATATTTCAAAACATACAATATATATATATGGTGTTTAATATTTATCTATAATTTTTTTTTTAAGAATATTATTAAATTTATACCTTAGGTGAAATATATTACTAAATTATAAAATATATTGAAATATTGGTAAAATTTTCATTGAATTATAAAATTAAGATAATGTGAAATTGTAGAGAATTTCTTTATTTTTTTTTTATTATCATTTTTCACCACACAATTCCTATTTGTGTTGATATTGACCTCCCATTCAATCAATATTATGAGAGATTAATTTTTTCTCTCCTACTTCTTTTATAGATTAGTCATTACTAGTTTATCAATTATGAAATCACTCTTCAAGTGTATTACAGGTTGCTCTTGAATAAGACACTATATGATTATGTCTATCAATAACTCCAAAAGTATTAAAATGTTGATATGTTAAATCTCATGCATGACTTCCTCTCTAATAATCCATTTGTACCCAAGAAAAAAGGGACTCTGTTTCAATGAAGAGGGCTAATAAAAGTAATAATTTACATCGCAACAATCTATGCTCAAATTTTTTAGCAACCCTAGAGTTACACATACATGCATGGCCATTTCCACTTTATGGAAAACCACATGACATCCATCAACAAAGACAATATAATGTAGTCAATCCTTAATTATTGTGCATTATGAAGAACCAAGCACTCAATAATTAAAATAAGAGTGAGACTTCCAAAATCCTTGGTGCTACCCAATCCATGGTGTTTCATCATCTTGATAAATTCCACTTCTAATTAAGATAATTAGTCATAGGTTGATGTGGACCATTGAGAATATAACTTTGTCATTCCATAATCCACAGTCGAGTTCCTGTAAGGTCATTGCCAATATTTTCATATATAGGTTCATGATTTTATGTGTTGACCTGAATAACTTAACCTACGAAATTGATTGACAAAGTGACATGAATGCGAGCCTATCAATTGTTTGTAGTCATTGAGAACAATGAAGGTTTTTCTAAGATAAGCACTCAAGAATTAAAATAAGAGTGGGAATTCCAAATTCCTTGACACTACCCAATCCATCTTGTATTGTCATCTTGAAAAGTCCACTTCTAGTTAAGATGATTAGTTATAGGTTGATGTAGAGCATTGAGAATATAACTCTATCATTACATAATCCATAGTTGACTTCCTGTGATACCATTGCCAATATTCCCATATCTAGGTTCATGATTTTATGTGTTGACATGAATAACTTAACCTGTGAAATTGATTGAGAAAGTGACGTGAATGTGAGTCTATCAATAGATTGTAATCATTGAGAACAACCAAGGATTTTATAAGATTGCTAGTTACTAGATTCCTTGTCCCATATGTCTCCCCATTTTTGAAAACATTTCCTTTCCATTCATTTCCCAATGAAATCAGGAATTAACCCAAATTTCCCCTTCTTTTCCAAAGAAGTCCAAATTGACCATGTAATCAAATCCCATCCTTTGCAATAATCTACCTATGAAACTTTCTAGATCCAACCTACCAAGTTTGTTACATCCTTTTAAGAGTACCCAATTCATAATTTTTAAAATCTTTGGTAGCACCAACCATGGCATATATTCCAAAGTGGCCTAACTTGTAGTTTATATGGATACCCTTTTAAATGTAGTGGTGAGAAAGTCTTTTCCATTGTATCTTCTCACATGACAGACAAAACAAAACTCATTAGTAAACCAAATTGTTCAATGGGTACATATATTAACTACACTAAGCTCTCCATCTTCTCCTAAACAATGTAAAAAATCCCAAGGAACTAGAAACATGCCCTTTTCTACACCATAATTCCCTTAGCAAAAGACGCCTTTCTACACCATATTTCCATTAAATAAAACTTTGAAGATGCCACTCCAAGTGCATATAGATTATTTTAAAAGGAAAGATACATGGAAAATAAAACATACCACTTGCTGCCAACATTTTATCTATAATTGCGATTCAACTTATAATAGGTATACCTCAAAATCTCATCTCTAAATTTTGCTTTCAATTTATGTAGAATACAATTGCACTATGCTATCAAATAATTCTAGTTCATTAGAAAAAATACTAAGGAAACCACAACTAAATTTAAGCACAAATACCTCTTGAGAAACCTAGATATAGAGTTGGAGTTGGAGTTACTTCTTGGTGGAGACCTCTAACAACTTTATGGAAACCTCTATATACTATTATATAATTTGTCACTGAGCTTGTCATAGCTCCAACTAACTGCACATTAAATTGGACAAATAGATTCGAGGATAAAAATGCTTTTTGAAGGCCTGGAAAAATGCATACCATGTACTGATGCATCATGGTGTACAACCAATGGAGTGGTCCTCATTGAGTTCAATGCAAATCTCTAACGTAATGTGGGATTGCCACCAGGTTTGGGCAAGTCCTTCTAAGTGGTTTCTTATAAGCATCAAGTGTTGATATTTAGTCATAGATGAGAAGGTTTGAAAATAATATGTTAGGATGTGGATCCACGAATGTAATGTTCCCAAGCCAATGTTTTTTTTTTTAACACTAATTGACCACTGATTATATTGTGTTTGTGTGTTTATTTGCAGGTTATCTTCTTAAGTTCGGCCTTAGTGTTTATATTCAGTTATCACACATAGATCTGAATATTTAATCAATGGAAATACAAGATATGACAGGTACGCAAGATATGGAACCAAAAAGCATAGATATGACCTTTATTAATATGATAAGAAAGAACCTGATACAGAGAGGATGCAGATATGGAATAACAGTAGATAGCTCCAGAAGATAAGATATGAGCTGCTACAAAATGCTCCCGACAAGAAGATACAAGCCTCTGAACGCTGAATACAAAATGAAGATCAATATAGAAGAACCAGGGTGTAGTCCAAATCCCCCCTGGCTGATGGCATGTCCTTTTTCAGACAAACACAAACTTTTTCCCGAAATTAACACAGGCTTCTGGTTCAGGGGATGTACGGTTCAAACAGTCGGGTAGAATGGAGGAGGAACCCCCAACATGGCTCATCTCAGCCATTTTATTTGTATGCGCCTGGGTTGACACTTGTCACCCATGCAACTGCATGCGTTCCTTCCATTTGAAAGTTGCTTGTCCTTCCAAAAGAACTTAGGATAAAATATATTATTCACATGTCTTTTGGAATAATATTAAAATATTATTCCCTAAGGACTTAAGCCCCTAGGCTCAACACTTAGTCCCTTTTCCCACCTTCCAACCCCTAATACCTTGCCCACTCTGTGGAAGCTTAGTCCCCCATCACTCATTCATCATGGTCGGTCTGCACATGACGATGTTTATATTTTTATTAATAATGTGCATAGATACATGTACAAAATCAGGCTCTTGGCCTTCAACACTTAGGCTCTTTGGTCTAATAATCACATAGCCCACCAACTTATATTAACTTGGCTCACCAGCCTATAAAAAACATAATTACAATTCATTTCATAAACATGATTTACAACAGGGCTCGGCCTTGGGGACATTACAATCCCCCTCCCTTATTTTTGCACTATCCTCAGTGCAACTTTCACACAACATCAACAAGATTTCCAAAATATTCAAAAGTATGCGAGTATTACGCCCGTATAGCGTCCTCATTCTCCCATGTCACGTCCTCAGGACCGTACCAGGTCCACTGGACCTTTACAAGCTCAATAGCTCGATTCCACAACTGTTTTATTTTCTTGTCCAATATGCGCACAGGATGCACTTGCAGGACACCTTCTGGTTCTACCTGAATCATATTCCAATCGATTACATGATTAACATCAGGTATATATATTTCTTAAGTAATGAAATATGAGACACCTTAGTTACAGTCATGGATGAGGTAATGCAAGCATATATGTAATGTATATATATGTATATACAAACAAATTTAATAACATTAAAACTGTATACAACATACACAACATACAATAAATAGAGAATTGTACTTATCTTTTGAGTGAGAAGATCTTCCACCTCGGAGCAGGGCTATGACTCCATTGGGGCAATGGCTTCCCAAGATAGCCATGGTCCACAATCCTTATCCACATGGTCTAGGCCAAGGTACCATATCTCAGCAGCACTCCAACCATTCAAACCTCGGCAGTACTCCAACCAACGGTCTCTCATTCCCAATATGCATGTCCCACACGGGAGTATACACCTTCACAAGCACAGTCCATCGGTGCTACACCTCCCTTTCCTTGGACTTTAGCAACAGGCTGGACCGGAAGTCTTAGAGCACTGTGGCTCCAAGAATTCCAACTGCCTTCTAAGGTTTCCAAGCAGCATCTTTCCGAGATACTCTTTGTAGCCAACATTTAACTTTTATCAACATCATCTCATCTGCATCAACCACATGCATTTATCCTAAGAGAACATAAAGGAATTCATTTAGGAATTCCAATTAGTTCGAAAGGAAATTCAACTTTTATTCCTAAAACATGACATTCTATTTCATGATCCATCTTGGTTGTTGCCACATTATGAATGCAACCATCCTTGTGATTTTCCACAGGCATCAAACTGCATACAATTTTCCTATAAGACTTCATCTTGCATACTGCCAACAAATTGTCAGTATTTTCTGTACATTATAATTCAACATGTACAACATCTTATGCAATAATCTTAGAATTTCCTGCACCTGGCAATTCAATCACAATTACCAAACAACTTGATCAAATAGAATGACTCATCATTCTATGCATATGCATGTTCATAATTAACAACAGTAAATTCATTATTTCAATTTTCTGAACATAAAATTCTATGTAGTCTCTATTCATGTGACTACCTAGCTTGTAACTTTCCTGGTGCAATGTTTAACAGTTCCTGAAATGTTCTCAATTTCAAGGGTTAGCAACATTTCAGCCATTAGTATAATTATTTCCATGCAATAATATATATGCATGTACTTACAAAACATATTCAACCATTGCATTTAGTATACAATTCTATCACTCATTATGCATGAGTGCAATTCTCAAAGCATTCTTATTCAGTGCACCTTGCATTGAATTACATAAGCTCTCTATCTCAGTCATGTATCTCACCATCCATAAGTTGGAATCCTGGCCAATGTGTTGCCACATTCTCCATACCTTGTCATATTCAACCAGGTCCTGGTCTCATAGATGACTAGCTTACTAGCATTTATTCCTACAACCAGTTTTTATCTTTAATTCTTTGTTTATTACCCCATAACCAAATTAACATGACATTCTACTATGTCAATGTGTGCATTCAGAAGCTAAAAAGATTTGAATTAATACAAGCCTACAGCCTTTACCACATCTAATGGTATGCATTCGATCATATAATCATGTGATTTTTTTAACATATCTCTGGCTGAGGAAATTCTTACCAAAATTTCCTTTCAACAATTATGCAAAAAGAGTGATAAAAAGTCATACCTGCATGGCTGCCATTAAAAATTATACTACCTGAATATATGATAGCAGTAGAATCTTTCATGCTTCTTTTATCAAACTTATAACCAACACTTCAACTCTGACGCAAACCTCCGACCCTCGGGCCAAGATCCACACAGGATCGTTCTAAATTCTCCTCAAGCCGAAGTGGCTCCTTTGATTCCCTACTGGAACCTCCAATGAATTTGATCCACAGGTCCTTCATGAAAACCCGCCCTGCACAACTTGATGCCAGGCGTGAGCCTCACATTTCCATGCAACCACGACCTTACCTTAGCGCAAGCGCCTCTCGCAACTTGCGAGTTTGTGAGTCGAAGACCCTCGACTCCTCTTTCTCCAGACACTGATACCCGAGATGTGATATGGGTATGGCTCCTCCTTGTTAGTGCCTTCCACATATAACCACCGGCCAGGGCTAAGTGCTAGCACTACTCTCAACTCGCAACTTTGCGAGTTGGAGTGTTGAGCCCTCGTGCTCCTCCTTTGCGAATCCCCGAGACACAAAAGTCAACGATGAGTTGACTCCTTTCCAGGCGACGTGTGTCCAACACCTGTCACCCGCTTCCCCTTTCTCTAGGCGCTTATTGTTACACCACCTATCAACCACGCGGTCCCCACCTAATGGATGTGCCACGTTTTCTATGAGCCCTCGATGCTCGGCACTTCGCGACCTCGTAGTCAAAAATAATTTCTTTCAACCCCCGATACGCGATACCATGCAGAGGTTGTGATCCAATGGTTCTCCTGTGGCTTAGATCCAATGGTTTGGATCTCCTTCCCTACTCCTCGCGACTCGAGACTTCGCGGAACCAAGAATTTGGTCTGCCCTCCGAACTCACGAACCACGAATTCACGATTTCTTGAATGAGATCAACGACTGTCGTTGACCCGGATTTGACGGTCGCTATCCTTTCAAAGCTTTAGAGCATCGGAAGACACTCGGCCTTAATCCCCTCGCTGCTCTGCAAGATCCAACGACTCTCACAACTTCGGCACTTCCTCCACGAAGTGTCTCCACCGTCCATACGACTCCTCTCCTTTGCGACCTCCCAGAGGTTAAACTTTGTGCGCCTTCCTTCGGATCCGATGACTATCGGTTCTTTGCACTAGATATGACGACCCAGATCTCTTCCTCTCCAACTGATCTAATGACAGCTATGCTCCCTCCTGAGCTTTAGAACTTATTCCTTCCCCTTGGAATATTTTCTGAAGTTTCAAAGGCCTCGATCTCTGCTTCCCATGCAAGCTCAATTCCTTTGAATCTCGCCTGTGTTCTAGGAACGTTGTCCCTCCCGAGCTTTGTCAACTGTGAAACCTCGAAGGGTTTCTTGACCTCTTGCTCCTCTTTGTTGTTACTCTATGCACAACAACACTATCCTTCCTGAGCTTCAGAACTTGAACCTCTAAGGGATTCAACCCTTGCCTTCTCCTTCAAATGGAGATTGGTGCCCTCTGGCATCTTCTTTCTCAAGAACGCTTTGGTGAGCCTACAGGGTGTTCAGTAACCCTGTGAGTGTCTTCATGTGACACTTCTCCTATCTCAGAACTCGAAATATTTCCTTCTGTGCACACTTGCACCAACTCGATGCCCTTCCTGAAAAAGTTCTCCAGAATCCTTAGTGACTTTGTCTTCTCACTGAACTCAAAATGGAGTTCTCCTCAATGCATCCTGTGCATTTGCTCAATGCCCTCTTGGCAGAGTCTCAAAGAATTCTCAGAAATTTTGTCTTCCTTCTCGACACTTCTCCTTTCTCTGATCTCAGAATAAATTTCTTCTGTGCACTCTATGCACTTTCTCAATGCCCTCCTGGTAGAGCTTCCAAAGAACCCTCAATGATTCTATTTTCTCGGTGCTTTCCTCTGCACAGTATTACCTCCAAGGATTCCTACCATCCTTTTAGGTTCTCAATGACTTCTTTCCAAATATCTCGGCATCAATTCTTCTGGACTTGACTTCCTCCCTAACTTGAAGTATTTCAAATATTTTGAAGGCTTCGATGGTGTTTTCCAAAAGATTTTCTTGTGCCCTCCTGGCACCCTCTACGCTCATCTTCTAGAGTCTTTCGAACTTAAACCAAGTTCCCTCTATAAGCACTCCTTGCGCTGGATATGCACACACTACATACAAAATTTCTACGCTATCTCTTCTGAGCTTCGTTTTTATGAACTGGAAGCATTATGTGTCTCTTCCATTTCTTTGCACTTTGTGGCAATTCAAATCTGTTCTGGCACTTGTCAACCTTCTGCAATACAAATGCGCAGACGACTAGAATTTGTCAGGCCTTCATTTCTTGACAATTCCTTCATCATTCATAAACAATCCAATTTAAGAAAATGTTTCAATTTCACGAATTTTCCTAGCTCTGCTCGGCTCTGCAATTTTCGGGACTTCTGGAATTCGGGTTTTGGGGTTTTGGTCCACGAGGATCCAACAATTAAATCCTCAACAGTTCTTTTGTCTTCGAAAATTTTAGGATTTCGGCACTTCGGTTTTCGGGTCTTCGGTACCCGAGAGTTCAGGATGTAGCGACTCCAAGTCTCTCGTCATTTCAATCCTCGAATTGCAAAAATTCTATTTCCTTTACCCTCCGGGTCCACAGAGCACAATTGTCTCCCACATCCACCATGGCAAGTGGCACACTTAGGAGGGTCCACGTCACCTTCGATGACATCATCAGGTCCTACCACTCTCACTTTTCTTCTCGACCCATTGGTACGTGGTACACATCCACGTGCCCACGTCCCTTCCAAGTGAAATCCAATGGTTAGACCTCTCTCAGATATACGACGCAAATCCTTTCGGCGTTTCAGGATTTCGGGGTTTCGCAACTTGCGATAACGAGGGATCTTTCCCTTTGGTTTCCCATATGTCGAAATGTCGACTGACAGCCACGTGTCCCTCTGATAGATAGTCCTCATGATTTTGGGATTTCGCATACCACGATTTCCACACTCCTGTGCAACTCCAAAGGTTTTTAAACCTTGTGCACATTCTCTAGATCTGACGATCATGAGGGTTCTCCTTTCCTCCCGAATAGATCCTAAGGCTCAGACACTTCTGGTGTGGAGTTCTATCTCTCCCCGTGGCCATATACCACACCGACTGCAATTTTATAACACCGCTACACCTCCTGAGCTTGGTAACATGGTCAAGTAACTCCTTGACACTCGGGAGCATTCAAAGGTCCAAAATTGGTTCTCCAGACATAATTTCTCCTCAAACCATCGGTCCAAAGACCACTCAACTGGCCCATCTAGGCTCAGCATCGAAACCTTGGCTCTGATACCATTCTGTAACACTCTTTCATACTGTAATGCTCTGATACCATTCTGTAACACTCTTTCATACTGTAACGCTCTGATACCAAATTGTAACGGCCCCATTCCAGGCAGGGCAGGCGCTACTTTGCAGAATAACAATCTCATACTTAATTCTATATATAAGACATGCATTTAAGCAAATGAAACATGTTTAAACTCATAGTAAATATAAGAATTACTGCTACTATACATAATCAATGCCTTTAACATTAATTCATATGCACAACAGAATACATGATAAATATAAATACACAGACATGCAGAAACGTAATTAAAACATCATCTAGTACTTATCTTTGAAACGGTGGTAATTCCACCAACCAGGTGCAGGCCTTCCACGAACCTCCCAGCCTTAGACCACTCTGCTCATCAAGCTCAACAATGGTCACCCCCGAGCTGGGACTAAGATCCACCCAAGGCAAGGAATCCTAGGCTAGGCTGAGGTTACAGGGAAAACACCCGGTCACAAGGAAGGAATTCTCTCCTAGGAACCACTCATACTCACTACCCATAGACTCTCCTTCCCCACATGCCTATTCCACCCCAGGAGTATACACCTTCTCTGTCACCTAGACAGTCCTTCGGCTGCTAACCTCCCTTTCCTTGGGTTTCAGCAACAGACCGGGCCGAAAGTCTTCGAGCTATGTGGCAGCTACAGGGTTCCTTCCAAGAGTTCTCTCCTTCCTCTGCGCACTCTCTCACCTGGAGAGAGTCGCTCACAGGCCAAGCAACATGTTCTTCCAACTTCCACCACCTCTCTCACCTGGAGAGAGTGTTGTACGACTAGCCAACAAGCCACACAGGGTCAAACACTACACGTCCACCACAGTCAATGGGAATCCAGACACGAACACCCCACGACAGCTACAGACAGATGCAACAGCATAACCAGGCTTAGCAGGGACGGGACACTTTCGTTTTCTCAATCTAGCAACACGGGATAGACTCACACTCTGGATTCTCATGGATGCGTGACGATTTTTCCACGCAGGGGTCGATTCTGACTCCATGGTTTAGAACGGAGACGGGGTGTACCCACTTTTCAGACAAACACAGACTTTTTCCTGAAATTAACATAGGCTTCTGGTTTAGGGGATGTACAGTTCAGACGGTTGGGTAGAATGGAGGAGGAACCCCCAACACGGCTCATCTCAGCCATTTTATTTGCATGCACCTGGGTTGACACTTGTCACCCATGCAACTGCATGTGTTCCTTCAACATGTGTTCCTTCCATTTGGAAGTTGCTTGTCCTTCCAAAAGAACTTAGGATAAAACATATTATTCACATGTCTTTTGGAATAATATTAAAATATTATTCCCTAAGGACTTAAGCCCCTAGGCTCAACACTTAGTCCCTTTTCCCACCTTCCAACCCCTAATCCCTTTCCCACTCTGTGGAAGCTTAGTCCCCCATCACTCATTCATCGTGGTCGGTCTGCACACGGCGGTGTTTATATTTTTATTAATAATGTGCATAGATACATGTACAAAATCAGGCTCTTGGCCTTCAACACTTAGGTTGTCTGGCCTAATAATCACATAATCCCACTAGCTTATATTAACTTGGCTCACCAGCCTATAAAAAACATAATTACAATTCATTTCATAAACATGATTTACAACAGGGATCAGCCTTGGGGACATTACATGATGTGTTGGTCAATGGCCCTCTTCAAGCATGACACGTGATAGACGTTGTGTATCCTGCTGCTCTGTGGAAGCTCGAGTTCATAAGCCACGACCCCTACCTTCCTTTTGATCCTATAGGGTCCAAAGAATCGAGGTTGGAGTTTTTATGCTCCACTTCTTTTGATAGAAGCATGTCTCTATGGTTGGAGTCCTAAGTAGACCAAGTCACCAACCTCAAAAGTGCGCTCTACCCTGTGTTTTTCTGCCTGGACCTTTTTCTGATTTTGTGCCCTTTGTAGATGATCCTTTAATTCCCTAAGTATATCTTGACTCTGTTGCACCCAATCATGTACCATAGGAGCTCGACTATCCCCAAAGGCAATCTCTACAAAGGGGAGAGGGTCATAACTGTACAAGGCCCTGAATGGAGTCATAACAATGGACATATGATGAGTGATGTTGTAACAGTATTCCCCCGGGTTTAGCCACCTAACCCATGCCTTCTTCTATCCTACTACATAATTTTTGAGGTAACCTTCCACCCACTTGTTGAATATTTCAGTTTTCCCATCAGTCTGCGGGTGGTAGATGGTGATAGGGGTCAAAGCCGTACCAACTAAATTGAATAAATCCTACCAAAAGGTGCTCATAAATCATTTATCCCTGTCACTAACAATGGTCTTGGGAAACCCATGTAGCCTGAAGATCTCCCTGAAGAAAAAGTTAGCAACCTGTGTTGCACTGAAGTCTTTGGAAATGGAGAAGAAATGTACAAATTTGGTTAACGTGTCCACCACCACGAAAATACAGTATTTCCCCTGTGCCCTTGGAAATCCTATGATGAAGTCCATGGAAATGATTTCCCATTTATGCTCTAGAATGGGTAAAGGTTGTAACAGTCCTGCTGGATGGGTATGCTCATCCTTGTTTTTCTGGCAAGTAGTGCATTCTTTGATGTGGCGCACTACATCTTCTTCAATACCCTTCCATGAAAACCTTTCCCGTACCTTCCTGTAGGTTTTGACAATGCCTTGGTTCCCTGCCACCAGTTCATCATGACATGCTTGTAGTATCTTGGCCTTGAAGGTTGACCCAGGAACCAAGAAAATTCGACCCTTGTAGTAGATGATGTCATCTATGACTTTGAAGTTGTCATCCTGTATCTGCCCATCCATCAACTGACAAGCGAACTAGTTTTTGGAGTATTCCGCTAGGAGGTGGGCCTTCCAGTCAACTGAGATATCTGTCATAGCATAAATTGATGGCCTTCTAGACAATGCATTTGCCACTATGTTATTCTTCCCTTTAACAAATTCAATGTCAAAATCATAGGCTTGTATCTTGTTGACCCACTTCTGATGTCTCTCATTCAAGTCCTTCTATTCCAAGAAGTACTTAAGGTTGTTGTGATCTGATCTCACTACAAATCTTTCCCCTACCAAGTATTGTATGAATTTAGCCAAGGCGTGCATAATGGCCAACATTTATTTATCATAGATAGTGTAAAGAAGCTTAGGGCCCCTCAACTTTCGGCTCTCATAGGCAAGGGGGTGCCTATTCTGCATCAGTACGACCCCAATGCCCTCTCTGAATGCATCACACTCTAGTATGAAAGGTTGGTTGAAATATGTCAAGGCTAAAACTGGGCATGTGCTCATTACCCTTTTCATCTTGTCAAATGTAGACTGTGCCTCTTCACTCCATCTAAAGGCCCCTTTCTTGGTGTCAAGGGTGCAAAAAGTTGTGAGAACCCTTTGACGAACCTCCTGTAATAACAATAAATGCCGAGAAACCCCCTCAACTCTGTAAGAGTCTTAGGTGTGGGTCAGTTAAGTATCGCTTGGATATTCTCTTGGTGTACCTGTACCCCCTTTACTCCAATGATGTGCCCCAAGTAGAGGACCTCTATCATCCCAAATTCACATTTGGACTCCTTGGCATACAAATATTGGTCTTCCATGATGGTTAAAATCTATTCCATGTGCTGAAGATGTTCCTCCCAAGTTCTACTATAGATCAACAACTCATCAAAAAACATAAGGTGCTTCCTCAACTGCTTGTTGAAGATGTGATTCATGCATGACTGAAATGTGGTTGGTGCATTGGTCAATCCAAATGGCATCACTAGGAATTCATAGTGGCCATAGTGACACTTGAAGGAAGTTTTGGGGATGTCCTTCTCCCTCATTTTGATCTGATGATAACTAGAATGCAAGTCAATCTTGGTGAAGTAAACAACCCCATGGAGTTCATCCAATAACTCATCAATCCTCAGAATGGGATACCTGTTCTTAATAGTCTTCTTGTTTAATGCCCTGAAATCAATGCACATGCACATGGTTCCATCCTTCTTTTTGACTAGTACCACTAAAGATGCAAAAGGACCGGAACTTGGTCTAATGTGACCCATGTCTAACAGTTATTTGATGGCCTTCTCTATCTCATCCTTGTACTTATTTGGGTGTATGTAGGGAGTGGTGATGATTGTTTTCTCCCCCTCTTCCAGCTCTATGATATGCTCAAACCCCCTATCTGGTGGCGCTCTAGGTGGAATGGGTCCAAACACCTTGCTATGTTTGTCAATGATCCTCTGAATCTCTGATGCATATTGAATCTTTCCTTTCTTTTCCACACGTGCCGAAATCCTACACTCAATAGCATATACAATCTCCTCCCTTCTGAAAATGGCCTCCATACGCTTGGTTGTAACTACTCTGGCTGTGTTTCCAGACATGCCCTTGAGAACTACCTTTCTCCCACTCTCCTCTATGAAAGACATCTCCATAGTCTTGTAGTTGGTGGTGATAGGTCCCAACGTACTAATCCATTGAACTCCAATGAATATGTTTGTATCAGGGAGGTCCATCACATAGAAGCCCTATAATAAGTCATGCCTACCCAATGTAAGATTTATCGTTGGAATATACATGTTACAAGACATGGTGCTTTCCCCTACTACCTCCACCTTGAATCCTTCAAATTCAATTGTGGGTATGTGCCTCCTCTGTAGCAGTGTTGAGTCAATGAAGTTGTGAGAGGCACCCCCATCAATAAGAACCGAATTTATTTTCCCCTGCAATACCCCCCTCATATGGAAGGTGTTATATTTGGGTACCCCACTGATGGATGCCAATGTAGCCTTCTCCTCTGTTGCACTGTCGTGACCTGTAACTTCCTCTTCTGCAGTTTCGGTGGTGTATGCTTCCATGTTTTGGATGTGGCTGAAATCCTCATCCTCCTCATTGTCAGATGTTACCTCAATGCAATGAGCCTTGCCACGACCCATACACTTGTGGGATGGGACCCATGGTTCTTTGCATGTGTAACATAACTGATTTCTTCTCAGTTCTCTCTTAGTGTTTTCATCCATCCTGCCTCTTCCCCTGTCAAACCTCCTTGGGTCTCTTCCTCCTGGATTCATTGGAGGCCTTTGGTCTCTTCCTCCGGTGTTTAGAGGTGGTCTAGGGAGAAATTTATATTTTGTTGCTGGGCCTAGATCTCTAGTCCTCCATATGGCATCATGTAAGTTGGTCGGCTTGAAGGCCTTGACCCAACCCTTTAAGGGTTCCATCAACCTTTCTATGAAGAGCATCATGAGCCTTGAATGAGATACATCCTGCACCATGACTGCTAACCTATGAAACTCCTCAATATATATCTTCAATGATCTTGTCTGCCTGAGTTGGGCGAGTTCCCTGAAATGTAGCTCTTGATCCCCCTGGTCAAACCTATCAATAAGCCTCTGTGTAAACACTGTGTAAGACACTATCTGATTGTG
This sequence comes from Picea engelmannii, assembly GCA_009831015.1. NCBI lineage: Eukaryota > Viridiplantae > Streptophyta > Pinopsida > Pinales > Pinaceae > Picea > Picea engelmannii. Next base: position 157,229 of record ML803483.1, on the reverse strand, counting down.
TTCAAGTGTAGTCAACCCATGGTACCACCAGTCATGATCTTTTCCCTCTAAGTACATGGTGGCAAACTTGATGGCGTCCATCTCCCTCATGGGGTTAAGCTACAGGTAAGTATCAAGTTTTTTCACCCACGCCTGTGCAGTTATCTTAGCCGAACCATCAAAATATGGGATTTCCATCTTCCCAGTCTTGCGCTCTAACTCATAGTTGTTACTGTGGTACGACCTCTGAGTTTTACCCCTGAATTTCAGTCCACAATACTGATCCAAGGTGATTTGTATTTGGACTGGAATGCTTAGTGAGTTATACTCCCTGACATACTGATCAAAGTTGTCATCAAATTCATCTTGGTAGCCTGGTTGTGGATACTCATCTAAGAACAAAGGAAGATACGGCCTATGGGTGGTCCTAATCTGTGTCTGTCCTTGTGGTACACATCCTCCATGACTCTGTCCCTCGGTGTGATAGTGGGGAATGTGCTCATGTTGATGTCTATATCCTCCTTGAGAACCACTAGCCTCTTTATTGGCGTAAGTTTCTGGACCCTTAACTCCATGATTCATCTGCATCAGAAGCTATGATATCATCTATTGGCTGTCACTTACCTTTTTCAAGGTCTCTGATATTTCGGCCTGTCCCCTACGTGTTGCCTCCTAGCTTTCCTGTAGGTGATGAACAAGGTCACTTTGTGATACTTCTATGGAACATTGTAAGTCCCTAGCAATCCTTGCTATCATCTGTGGCTCATTGTCCTCACCTGATCCCTCCATTTCGACCTCTACCTCACCTGTCTGTTTCCTTCTTTTGCCCATATAAATGCCATTGAACTTCTACATGCGCTAATCCTCACAAGATGGGAGGATCAGAGCTCTGATACCACTGTAATGTTCCCAAGCCAATTTTTTTGCTTGGAACACTAACTGACCACTGATTATCTTATGTTTGTGTGTTTGTTTGCAGGTTGTCTTATTAAGTTCATCCTTAGGGTTTATATTCAGTTATCAAGCATAGATCTGAAGATTTAATCAATGGAAATACAAGATATGGAACCAAACAACATAGATTTGACCTTTATTAATATGATAAGAAAGAACCTGATACAAAGAGGATGCAGATCTGGAATAACATAAAATAGCTCTAGAAGATAAGATATGAGCTACTACAAAACGCTCTCGATAAGAAGATACAAGCCTCCGTAGGATGAATACAAAATGAAGATCAATATAGAAGAACCAAGGTGTAGTCCAAACCCCCCCGACTGATGGCATGTCCTCCTCAGAAGCTGAGAAGACCCAAAGTTTCGGCCTAGCTGAAGGAAGCCTCCAAATAGAATCAAACTCCACAGAATGATAGATCGGGGCAAGTAGAATCCCTCCCTGAAGTCTCAAGTCAAGATGCCAAGATCTACCCCTTCAAACTGCTGAATCCTCAATCAAAACTGTGCCCTCCTAAATACTGTCAAGCTCAATATTTCGGCCCTGATGAAGGAGGCCTCCAAATGCATTGAAACTCCCTAGAAAGATAGATCGGGACACTACAAGTCACTAGGTGAAGTCTCTGGGTCAGATATGAAGTGTAACCTCTCCAAACTAAGTAGATTTGAATCACAATAGTGCCCTCCTTCTCTCCAAAACGTGCCAATGCTCTAGGAAATCAAGAGTAACCCTCTCAAAATGCACTAGATCTGATGAATGAGGCCCTGTAAGAAGAACCCAGGTGCTAGAATGTCCAAAATCCTTGTCAAGCTCTTGGATCAAACTTCTCTCCAAAGAATGATGTGCCCCCTTGTTGGAAACCCTCAAGGGTACGACCTACTGCTCTCCTGGATGAGTGATGGTACTTGTGAATGATGTAGAATGGTGTGGGAGGAGTATTGCATCCTCGAGACCAAGCTTGGAACAAGATGGATGGAATCTTTCACCACCGAGTTGTTCTCTAGGGTTTGTATTCTCAAAACCCTCAAAACTATGTGCTCAAGAGCCCAATAGAAAAATGCATAACAATCCAACATGAATGAGAGGTGTGCCCTAGGCTTTCCTTTATATCTCCTTTCTATTCTTCTTTTGAGTTAAGTTAACCCTTAGGTTCAGATCCTAACTCAACCTTAAGCGCTCTAATCTTTTAGTGAGTTACTTCTTACTTTTTCAAGTCAACTTCAAATTATAACATTAAGTTTAGCTTACTTCTCCCCAACTGCATGAGACTATAGTCTAGTGGGGATGACTAGACTACTGAGTCTCTTCGAACCTCTTCATCAAGAGGTGGGGGACATTACAACGAATCCAAAATTTCTCCATGAATTTATCCACCATATTTAGGAAAGGAGATTCTAGTATCCAATTGGAAGGTGAACACCCAAGTTTGATGATGGAGAGTTTAAGTAAGGGCATTGGATAATTCTTGAACTACAATAATGAGGCTAGAGTCTATCTCATTTGAAGAGTGGTATCAATGGAGAAGCATGTTGAAAGAGAATAATGAGGATAATGATATATAATATTATAGATATTGGAAAGGAAAATCCTAGGCCGAAGGGTTGGTTAGGGTAAATGCTAGAGAGACTTAGGTGTCAAAAGAAAATATCAGTAGAGAGAGATGAAAAAATGTTTAGGAGATTTGAACTAGATGCAACACAAGAGAAAACATGTGCAGTCTAAGTGAGGGTTGGACCTAAAGGACTAGATCTGTGAGGTTTTGAACTCGATATAGATTTGTTGGGTGTAGCCAATTGTACCAATGGAAGAGAAGAGCCATTATATGGGGGACAGACCTCAAGGAACCCAAAGACTAAAAACATATGGGTTGGAATAGAGCCAGATGAACCAAAAATGTTGAAGAAGACGTGTAGGGTGTGAGGGAGAACTCCTAGAAACCCAACTATGAGATGAATCGAGGAGGCGTAGACCAACTGATATAATACCAAATGATACAAAACAAATATGAACTAGTAAGAAAATTTAGAGCAACAAAAAATAATAATGTAATAATGACTCAGAACAAATTGGGTACTTTATTCATTTGGTCCAAAACCTTTGTATAAATTTTACAATGGGTTCACAACTATCCACTTAACACATTGCATGGAGTTTGAAATTAAAAGAAATAATAAACTAAATGTACATAGCTAGAAGGGTAAAAAAAATGCTAAACAATGTAAATGCATGTAACTTGAGTATGGGAAGCATGTAGGTAACTATAAAAGATTGTAGATGGAGATATGGGAATGTGCCTTCAAAGGAAGGGCATTGCTGGTAATGTGCCCTTATTGGTGGTGAGTGTGACTTAGTATGCCATATCAACACTCCATAAAAATTATAAAGATTCCAATTCTGATTTAAAGTTAGTTATTGTTGAACCTTCTGCAAAATGTTGGCAACAAGTGGTATGGTTTATTTTCCATGTCTCTTTCCATGGAAAATAAAACATACTACTTGTTGCCAACATTTTTTATATAATTGTGATTCAACTTATAAGAGGTATGCCTCAAAATCTCATCTCTAAATTTTTCTTTCAATTTATGTAGAATAAAATTGCACTGTGCTATCAAATAATTCTAGTTCATTAGAAAAAATACTCAGCAAACCACAACTAAATTTAAGCACACATATCTCTTGAGAATCCTAGATATAGAGTTGGAGTTGGAGTTGCTTCTTGGTGGAGACCTCTAACAACTTTATGGAGACCTCTATATACTGTTATATACTTTGTCACTGAGCTTGTCATAGCTCCAACTACCTGAACATTAAGTTGGACAAATAGATTGGAGGATAAAAATGATTTTTGAAGGCCTGGAAAAATGCATACCATGTACTGATGCAATGATTTTTGAAGGCCAGGAAAAATGCATACCATGTACAGATGCATCATGGTGTACCACCGATGGAGTGGTCCTCATTGAGTTCAATGCAAATCTCTAACATAATGTGGGATTGCCACCAGGCTTGGGCAAGTCCTTCTAAGTGGTTTCCTATAAGCATAAAGTGTTTATCTTTAGTCATAGATGAGAATGTTTGAAAATAAGATGTTAGGATGTGGATCCATGAATCCAAAATTTCTCCATGAATTTATCCACCATATTTAGGAAAGAATATTCTAGTATCCAATTATCCAATTGGAAGGTGAACACCCAAGTTTGATGATGGAGAGTTTAAGTAAGGGCATTGGATAATTCTTGAACTACAATAATGAGGCTAGAGTCTATCTCATTTGAAGAGTGGTATCAATGGAGAGGCATGTTGAAAGAGAATAATGAGGATAACAATATATATTATTATGGATATTTGAAAGGAAAACCCCAGGCCGAAGGGCTGGCTAGGGTAAATGCTAGAGAGACTTAGGTGTCAAAAGAAAATATCGGTAGAGAGAGATGACACAATGTTTAGGAGATTTGAACGAGATGCAACACAAGAGAAAACATGCGTAGTCTAGGCGAGGGTTGAACCTAAAGGACTAGATCTGTGAGGTTTTGAACTCGATATAGATTTGTTGGGTGTAGCCAATTGTACCAATGGAAGAGAAGAGCTATTAGATGGGGGACAAACCTCAAGTAACCTCAAAGACTAAAAACATATGGGTTGGAATAGATCCAAATGAACAAAAAATGTTGAAGAAGACGTGTAGGGTGCGAGGGAGAACTCCTAGAAACCCAACTATGAGATGAATCGAGGTGGCGAAGACCAAGTGTTGTAATATCAAATGATACAAAACAAATATGAACTAGCAAGAAAGTTTAGAGCAACAAAAAAATAAGAAATTGAGTAAATTGTGTACTTTATTCATTTGGTCCAAAACCTTCTTATAAATTTTACAACGGATTCACAACTATCCACTTAACAAATTGAATGGAGTTCAAAATTAAAAGAAATAATTAACTAAATGTACATAGCTAGAAGGGTAAAAAAAAATGCTAAACAATGCAAATGCATGTAACTTGATTATGGAAAGTATGTAGGTAACTATAAATGATTGTAGATGGAGATATGGGAATGTGCCTTCAAAGGAAGGGCATTGCTGGTGATGTGCCCTTCTTGGTGGTGAGTGTGACTTAGTGTGCCATATCAACACTCTATAAAAATTATAAAGATTCCAATTCTGATTTACAGTATGGAAAGTATGTAGGTAACTATAACTGATTGTAGATGGAGATATGGGAATGTGCCTTCAAAGGAAGGGCATTGTTGGTGATGTGCTCTTCTTGGTGGTGAGTGTCACTTAGTGTGCCATATCAACACTCCATAAAAATTATAAAGATTCCAATTATGGTTTAGAGTATGGAAAATATGTAGGTAATTATAATTGATTGTAGATGGAGATATGGGAATGTGCCTTCAAAGGAAGGGCATTACTGGTGATGTGTCATTCTTGGTGGTGAGTGTGACTTAGTGTGCCATATCAACACTCCATAAAAATTATAAAGATTCCAATTCTGATTTAGAGTATGGAAAGTATGTAGGTAACTATAACTGATTGTAGATGAAGATATGGGAATGTGCCTTCAAAGGAACGACATTGTTGGTGATGTGCCCTTCTTGGTGGTGAGTGTCACTTAGTGTGTCATATCAACACTCCATAAAAATTATAAAGATTCCAATTCTGATTTAAAGTTAGTCATTGTTGAACCTTCTGCATGGGAGTGGGTTAAGGTTAAAAACAAGAAAGAAAAGAAAAACAGGATTAAAAATTATTTAAAAAAAAATGAAATAAAATGTTGAGTGAATTGAGGTTAAAAACCCATGTCCCCAATATAAAACTATGTGGTAATTCGTAATCCGCCTAAGAAAGTTATGAATAATAAATCTGACCCATTGATTTTGGAGGACGACTAAGAATATTCCAACATCTTCAATGCATAGCCATCAGATTAGGGTTTAAGGTTAAATAAGGTTAAAAGATCATTAATTGTGCCCATTGTCAATAGGTGTATAAAAATATATATTGCACGCCGGAAAGTATAGGAGTTAAACTGTATGATGTAGATAAGCAAATAATATTTGTTTGTAGTGGAAGCAAAAGAAAACACAACTGTTTATAATATACTGCAACGGGACAGCTACACAGAAAGACGAATCCAAACTGTTTAACCAGTGCAAGAACACTACACTGAATCTGAGCCTGCACCTATTTCACAAGTTTTATAATAAATGAATGGAATGCCTTCAATTTTATAGCATGGCTGTATAATATGTTATAATTATAATGTATGGTGTGCAAAGCGAATTACGCAGCGCCTACGTGAATTTCCAATGCATTTGTGTGCGGCCCTTGCGAATCATGCGATTCAGTTGTCTGAAACGATCTACATCGCATGGAATACGCAGGGGGCCCTTTTGCTCGAATCCATACTTCTCCTTCGCCGCCTCCAACAGCTCAGTGAAGAATGGATGATACAAATCATCTATCGATATTATGAACCGCTCCTCCTCTTTTCCTACGTAAACCGCCAAGCATCCTCTGGGAACAACATTTCTGCGGCCAAGAATCCTGCTCATTCTCTTCCAGTTTGACTGCTGCCCAATCAAAAGCTCGTATTCCATATTCCAAGGGAACATATGGTTGGTTACTCTGTCCAGACAATCGACAGAGATAGAGATATAGAAAGTAGGCAGTAGATACTCGAAACCCTAACAATATAAAAGATGTCTCTGCCTATGCCTTCTAATCTCATTATAAGAACACAAATTTTCTGCTGGCCAAGGATATACCATTACAGTCCTTTTATAGCCTACAACGTCCACCGCCATGCTACCAGCCCTTACCATGTGAAGCATTGAAAGACCTAGACCACGTGGCCGCTTTGTCATCGCAAAGACGGGTCCGCTCGATCTCATTTTCGTTGGGTTGGTAGTGATTCAGTAAATCGCGATGGAGGAACTAAAATATGGTGGGTATGTTGAAACCATCTTAAAAGTAGATGGCGTCGTCTGCGTATGCAGTGTAGTTATGTAGTGATATGATTGATCAGCCGTGCTCTACCATCCGGTGCCGTCCTCTACCATCCTGTCGTGGAGCTAGTATCAGAGAGAGTACCAACTTGACCGTAATTAGTCGGTCCGAATCCATGTGATGAACATGCACGTCCGACAGAGGCCGTTCCGAATTGTCATTTCTGTACAGTAACACAGGCAATGGGATCCCTCGTTGGGCAAGCATTGTGGACCGTCCGAAGTGCCCTTTGACAGGTGCCATATCTGTGCAGAACATTAAAGCCTTGAGCTTTATATTTTCAAGGTTTTTCTTAAATTTCCTGAGAGGACATGGGCTTCGCCTCCTTCCCAATAAGAGCAGTAGATAATCCACATTTTTAAGTTCATTTTTAAGTTCATTTTCAAGTTAGAGATTTCTTGTTTGTGGGACAAGAGATCTTTCAGACAAGTGATTTGACTGTTAAAGTTTACGGAAGTGATTTGACTGTTAAAGTTTAAGGAGATATACATACTTATCATAAAGAAACATGTGTTCTTAATCATTAAGAACACTCAAGTTAAAGAATACCCTTAATTTTATAGGTATTGATAAATACTTTCCAAAAAAAATTTGTTGAGCCCTTTCTAAATACATCTTTCCAATAATAAAAAAACCTTATTTTTAGTAGACACCATTTTAATACCCTAATAACTATAAACCATGACATACTCCACTTGTCCCAATATCTAAAATACATTAACTTTATTTTTCACAATTTAAAACTCCTGAAAATATATTGATCAATAAAATATATCCAAAAATAAACCCAAAACTATTATACATCATAATCTAGTCTTAAAAAGAAAATTTGAGATATACAATAGAGGCTTATTTTAGGTGGACATATGGATACATGGCCTTGAACAGATGCTAGCCTCGAGACACATGCTAACTAATGGAAGGATGTATGAAGTAATTGTGTCTCATAGTTAACTTCCCCAAAAGTTATTGTGATAATGATAATAGTTAATATCTTCAAAAGTTATTGTGATGATGATTGATGTTTGAAAAGTTAAAATAAAGGAGAAGTTTAATTATTTATTATTTTTATTTTTCTTATTTAGTTATTTAAAAATTGATTTAAATATTTATTTAATTTAATATTTAGATAAATGCTTTATTAATATATAATTTTGATTTTTTTTATTTTGAAAAATTTAGAAAACATTTCAACATAAAAAAAATTATACTAAACCCTAATCTTACTTAGAAATTTCACCAAATTTCTAAATTCAATTATTTAATATTTTATTATTATTATTATTTAAAAAGTGATTTAAAATATTCATAAATATTTTATTAATACATAATTTTGATTTTTTTTAATTTGAAAAATTTAGAAAACATTCCAACATAAAAAATTTTATACTAAACCCTAATCCTACTTAGAAATTTCACCAAATTCAATTAGTTTTTTTATATAATTCCTACAAAGTGAGGTAATAATGTCAGCTCATGTGAACATATCGACACAGAAGCTTCTGATAGGTGAGTACTGATACATCCAATTCTACCCCACAATGATAATGCAGTTTCTGTAGTATACTTTCAAGGCTCGTGGTCTAGGCACACCTGATATGACTGGTCTCTTATTTAACGTGGAGATATAAGTAGAGTTAAATTGGATGGTGCTGATATATCAGTACTGCGACGTCCTGTCATCTATCAGCAGTGAGTAGCGTTGAGCATTAATTTCTCTGCCTCAACGCAATTTGCAAATATGGCGTATGTTGAATTATCATCATAAGGTTTTTAGGTTCCTAATAGTGCTTATAGGTTTAATAAGGTTTTTAGGGTTTTTAATTTAATCTAATAATGTTTTTAAGGTTTTATTTATAGGTTTAATAAGGTTTTTAGGGTTTTTAATTTAATCTAATAGTGCTTTTAAGGTTTTATATATCATTATTTATTTATATGGAAGATTTGCAGCTCTCACCTTGAACAGTTGGTCCTGAGTTTGTGGATTTGGATGACAAAATGACTTCAACTCTGGATAATCCAGAAAACCCCTCTGAAAGACAAAAATCTTAATTTTATATCAAGTTTAATTAGTGTTTTTGAAAGTATAAATTCATTAAAAAAAAACCTATAAAATAATTGGAATATAAAAAAACCTAATAAAACTTTATACTACATCTATAAACAATTTTTTTAAAAATGATATATTTAAAACATTTATGTAAAATTTAGAAAATTAAATTGAATGATGTTAGTAAACATATTTATATTTATTTGCAAACAAAAATATAAAATATATATATGATATTACAATGTTTTATTTATAAATAAATTAAAATTAATATTTAAAACAAAGATTTCAGTCGAAAAAAAATGTCTAAATCCTGCCATATTTTAAGGGGAAGTTTAAGTTTCGCATGGATTAAAGTTCCAATTACTCTTTAATTAACCTAATCCTAAAAAAAACATGACTGTATAAATATTATTTTTTAATACTTTATTTGATGCGCCCAAGCCTTACAGCCGTGCCCCCATCGCCAGAATTCCTTGTTGAGTTTTGTCTAGCCGTCGGATCAACAGCCAAACAAATCGCGAACAACATTGCCTCGTGGGGATTGGCACGTGTGAAACGTTTGACTAGATTTTCATTGTTGATGTAACTTATGGATTGGCACGTGTGAAACGTTTGACTAGATTTTCATTATTGATGTAACTTATGGATTGGATTTTCATGCCAAGCAATAAGTACTTGCTTACAGGGGGGGCATTTAATGATTTGGATGTTGGGTTTATCCATTGGGGGGCAGTCTCTAGTAGTAAAGTCCTTATAGTGGTAGTCTAGTTGTAGGAATTCCTTCTTGTTGGTATCATCGTGCTGCTGGATGTTGGTAGGAGTAATAGCAAGCATGGAAAATATGTATGGCGACGAGAGGTGGAGCTAGAGGTAAGAGAGTATAGAGTATTGTGTATTGGACCTCTAAAATAAGTACTTGCTTACAGGGCGCATTTAATGATTTGGATGTTGGGTTTATCCATTGGATTTTTATAGTGAGTAATAAGTATTTATTAACAGTGTATTTAATGCTTTGTAGGTTGGCTTTATGGATTGATTTTTATAGTGATTAATAAGTACATTGTTGATGCCAATGAATAAGTACTTGCTTACAAGGTATTTAATGATTTATATGTTGAGTTTATCCATCGGATTTTTACAGTGAGCAATAAGTATTTATTAACAATGTATTTGATTTTTATAGTGAGCAATAGGTATTTATTAAGAATGCATTTAATGCTTTGTATGTTGGGTTTATTCCATTGATTTTTATAGTGAGTAATAAATACATTGTTGATATAATTTATAGGCAAGGTGAGTACTAAGTACTTAACTATAAAACATTTAATGATTTGTCTATTACATTCTATATCATCTTATTTAAATAATATTAAATTCAATAATGTAAAATCCACCTACACAATATTAAATGCAGAGTACAATATTAAATGATCTAGTACTTATGAGTTGCTTGGAACCACTTATCAATAGATTTATTGATAGGATCTTGGTTTCCTATCTTCCTCTTAGTGATCTAAGGTCTGCATTTCGTCATGGGTCATTAATCGAGCCGTGGAAATCTTATGCATGATGAATTAACGACATTTAAAATAGTGGTGTTCAATTTTTTTTAATTATGGATCTTTGATTTAATGAGAGTGGAGAATGAAGTAATAGGGGAAAGGAAAAGATATAGAGTGAGGGATGAAGAAAATTAGGAAAGACATAATAGAAAAGGAGAAGGAAAGGAGTAGAAGAATTTGAAAGAATACAAACGCTCTAGTTGAAAAACAAGGAAAGGAGTAGAAGAATTTGAAAGAATATAAATGCTCTAGTGGATCAACAAATAGGGTTAAAACTTTTATGGTTTTGTAAATTTTTTTAGGGGATTTTGATGTCCATTTGAAAATGAGATTAAAGGGCTTTGATTTTTTCTAATACTTGAAGCCCTCTAACACATGAATGCTGAAATAAAAATTAGTGGAGAAAACTTTTAAGTGTTCTTATATGTGGATGTGTTTGGCTCTTTGAATTTATTTGTGCATGTTTCCATTATTGTTGTGTGCTCTATTTTAATTTCATTTTATGGCCTTGTCTATTGTGTTTTTAAGTTTTAACTCGTATCAGGATTGCACTGAGTTTGGTATTGAGGTAGGAGTATCTCACTAGAGGAGACAATTCCAACTCGAGGACAATTGTGGGGCATAATTATTCTAGGGAGAAATTATAGTTCCAACAAAGGGACTCTGCAGAGTGGAACTGTGAGAAAGAAAATTTGTATAGGAACAATAGTATGGTTAACAAAAGAGAAGGAATGATATGGAGATGTAGAAGGTGACATGTAGGCGTTGGAGATGAAGTCACATAGGTATAGAAGGATATGAAAGCCATATTAGAAGCCATAGAGACATCTTAGAGAAGAGGCATTGCAACAAAAGATGATGATGTGAGTGACGATGAAAAAAAAGTTTAGATTCCATAGGAAGAAGCTAAGATAGTTGAAGCCCTAGAAAAGAGAATCATAAAAGAATTCATAGAGTCAAGAAGAAGGTAAACAATGAAAACCCGTACCTATTTAGGAAGCTTGAATTTAGAAGAATTAATTGATCAGATAAGGGATATGGAGAAATTCTTTGACATGGAGCAAATTGAAGACGTTGAGAGTAAACATAACATGCATGAAGATGAAAAGACATGCATCATTATGGTGGAACAATGTGTAGTTGGAAGGCCAAAGGAAAAATCAAGACATGGGATAGTATGGCTGCTAAACCAAAAAGTAAGTTTATGCATTCTTATTATAATATGAATTTGTATAGGAAGTTACAGAACCTTATCCATAAGGATATGGACATAATATAATATACAAAGGAATTTTATAAACTATTCATTAGGCTTGGGCATAGTGATGAGGGAGTTGTGGCTAGGTATATTAATGGATTACAATATGCCATTCAAGATGAGCTGAGAATAATGAGGAATATGATATTTGGGGAAGCCTGTCAACTTGCTCTAAAGGCTAATGAGAAATTGTCAAGGAAAAAAACTAGCACTCATGGGAAAAAAGTAAGAGGTAGAGGTAGAGATGTGCCTATAAGAAGACACAATAGTGGAACTAAGGTGAATAAGGCAATGTTGTAAATGTTATAGACCAAATATTTGGGAGAAGTAATGAAGCCTTTAGAGGTAGAGGAACTTTTGGCGAATAGGAAACCTTATAGGTAGAGGGGCTAGAAGGTCCACAATGATTTGCTAAAAGCTCCAAACACCAAGGCAAAAATCTTTGAAATGTCCAAAGAACATACACACTAATTGATCCAAAATGGATTTGAACAAAATACAATGTTTGTAAGAATCAATACCTAAATTCACTTCGATAATTAGTGAAAGTAGGAAACTAATAGAATACAATATAAGTGCTAAAAATTAAATGAGACAAAATAGAGGAAAAACAAAGCTGATAAACCAGTGAATGTTTTTTTTTTTGGATTTCCAAGGAAAAATGTTTGTGTTCATTATGATGGATTGTTGTGTCTACTATGTGCTCATTATCATTGTGTGATATCTCTGGTATGTTCTCATTATTTTCAATTGTGTTTTGATGGTTTGTTATGGAAAATGTGGACTATTGGAGGTTAATTATGCTAAGAATCAATGTTTTCACATTGTCTTTCTAAACACAATACCAATGAAAATTGGACTATCCAATTAATTGTTTTCACTAATACCTATGGTTGTTATAATATATCTATAGCAATTGCTTGCCCAAATTTCTATTTATGTTTCTATATAACAATAAGTTGTGGATTATGGAGAATGTTGGCACTTAGACAGGCCATGGACATTCTATAACAAGCCTAGACATATAAATTGATTAAGGATTGAGGTCATATGCCTCTCCTAAAACTCATATGTAGTTCTTTCTTGGATTTTGAGGTTGTGTGTATAAACAAGGGATTTTTTTTCTATGCAATACATGGCAGTCTCCTCCCCTTTGATTATTTGACTGTACGAATGCCTATAGATATCAAATAAATTGTTGAAATGTCACTATATTCTTTAATTCTCACATTTCATTAACCTTTGGACTTTACCTTTTCTAATGACACATCTCCAACATCAATTGTTGGCACTTTGTTTAGTTTTCCTTATTAGTCCCTGCCAAAGGCCAGGGACTAATAGCAATGAGTTCATTGCTGACTGGCTATTAGTTTAGGTTGACTTTTTGATTTTTGTTTTATATCAAATGTGTAACATAGGAAATTAAAATATGTATTTTTTTTAATAATA
>ML803483.1:125720-142057 GCA_009831015.1 Picea engelmannii | reverse complement strand
ACAAAATAAATTTACTCCACCTAAGACAAGATAAATTATTAATAGAAGATAAAGATGCATCTAAACACTTTTATAAATAGTATTAAAAAAAATTATAAATTTTAAAATGTAAAATTATTTAAAAATATATTAAAATTGAAATTCTACATAAATTATTAATAAAAAAGTCAAAGGCTTTATTATTATTATATTTATATTATATTTATTATATTTATATTATATTTATGAACATTATAGTTCCATTCAGTTTAGCTTAGGGTTCATTATACATTTTGAATAACAAACAACCCTCAATTATTATCTTTTGACAAAAAATATTCATTATTTATGCCTTTAGTTATATTAAGTTTCATTGTTCAACGTGTATTTCTCAACTAACTTGGCAGGGACTGCGTTGCCATGCAACCCTTGTTACTAATATGTTTGGCACTTTGTTGTTTCTCTCAATATTTCATTAAAGTTGGAGCTAGTGATATATACATATCTATTTCCTTTATTGAGCTAGATTATACTCACATGGGCCTTGATTGAGAGTGAGGCCATTTTGAAGCAAGGAAATGGGTATTAAGAAAAAGAGCCAGAATACAAAATTGACCATATAAAACAAGCATGTGGTCATTAATATGTCAATTGTTGAGTCTCATAAGAAGAAAATGATTTGGTAGTTGTTGGTGTCATATGAGCCTATTTATTCACATATCTTGTTGGGGAAATATTGTTGGGTAACCCTAATGTCCATGTTCTTACTCATTTCTAGAGAAATATATTATACTTTCTATTAGTTTGACTTTAACGCTAGAGTAATTAATTATATTGCTATTGAGCATGGGGAAATGTGGTCATTGATCAAAGCAATGTTATCTTCATTCATGCTCAAATGTATCATTGTTTTTTCATAATTGCAGCAATACATATATATTTCTTCATTCTTGGATGGTATTTGCATGCATACATGTAGCTGTTAGGTAACTTTATCATTTAGTATTGCTTGATTTGGATGATTAGTGGCTAGATTGTGTGGGTATCATTTAAACAAAAAGAGGAGGTATGCATTATCTTGTTTTAATCAATAATCCATTGAGACCATTGAACCGATCATCAATCAAGCCACCATAATCAAAATTGAACACACACATAGAACTATGATGGCATCTTAGCATCTAGAAACTTGAGAGATCTTGTTTAGTTTTATATCAATGTGAAAAGGGGTTGAATCAAAGACAGATTTCTTAGTGATAGAAAAATTGAAAATCTTTGATTATTATTGCATTGCCATCTAGTGGTTTCTTGTGTGCAGTTTACAATAGAGAATAAGCCAACTTATCAATCTTGAGTAGTTTTGTAGGGTAGTTGCAACTATAATTGAAATGAAAATAGAATCCTTATAGCCATTTTGAGTATTAATGTCTTTATATAAGACTAAGAACAAAGAATAGAAATTAAATTCCATAAAGCATATATGGTTTTGAATTATGTGGGCTGCTACAGATCATATGGTACTAGACTTGGTGTATCCTTGACCGTGATGCAACTGCTATAACTTTGAAGAGAACATAGAATTACATGGGTAAATAAAATGAGAAAGGTTGGAAGACCTATAGGCCATCAATGTTCATCTCCAAGAAGAGAGCAAGAATTTGAAGGAGAAGGTCTGGATGTATGACTGAAGTATGATAGAGATGGAGAAAAACCTTGAGACCTCGAAAATACTATTATCGTTGCTAAAGTATTGATTTGATAAATGCCAATACTCCCTCATTATAGTTATGGTAGAATGTGATAAGAGTATAATGTAGCTTATGGAATTGGGAGAGAAGGTCATCCATATTGACAGGTAGTTGTTATGGCAAATTCCCCCCTACGAACAGGTGAAACCCCCCTTTGGATCAAGACCCTTCCTTCGATCCAAAGACAAAAGAAAAAATGGACACTAACTTCCCTTTAGACCTACTTCAACAATCAAAGTAAGAGGAAAGAGATGACACACCTTTTTATGATGATTGTCCTTGATGATCCATCCTTTTGACCTTGATATCCAAGCTCCTAGGTGTAAGAAAATACATGCAAAAGAACAAGATGAGATCCCTTTCTTCCACACTATAATATTAAGTAAAAATAGATCTATCTACGATGATTTTCACAACAATAGACATGTAAATATTTAAACGCATAAACATGAAAGGAATATGCCAAGTTATCTATTAATGGAAATCCATAGTGAAGCACTTACAACCCAACGTTGACGTTGCAACAATTCCTCCAAGCTCTCTTATTCATCCCTCTCCTGAATGTCTCAAGATAAAATTTATGATGCTCTCATGGATTCTCCTCCCTTTTCACCTTGGAATGCAATCATTATATAGGAGTTGGATTCTTAACCACCATGAAGTATTTTGGGAAATGGTTGAGGATTTATCTCCATAAGTTGGGAGTTGGTGTCTAGGATGGAGCAAGGAGATATGGCTTATCTCCATAACTCCCTCTAACCACTTCAACGCTCTCTCAACATTGAGCAAAGAGAGTTGACAACACTCCCTATACATGGGCAGAGGAGAGTTGACAAGAGTTCAATGATCCCTATACATGGGTAGGGGAGTGTTGAACTTCAAAAATGGTCAAAATCTCAAGGTAAAAGGAATTGTTTCGATCTTCCCATGATGATTTTTTCTCCTCCCCAATGTCTAGGGATTATGAAAAATGTTCTAACATGGTAATAAAGTTGTGACACTTAATAAAGTGCAGGAGACACTTAATACATTACATGCAACACTTAGTAAGGTGCATATGACACTTGATAAAGTGCATGCGACACTTAGTAAGGTGCATACAACACTTGATAAAATGCACACGACACTTAGTAAGGTGCATAAACAACTTGATAAAGTGAATGCGACACTTAGTAAGGTGCATACGACACTTGATAAGGTGCATACGACACTTACAACACTTAAGTGCAACATCTAGGTGTGTAACAGATGCCCCCTAAAGTGTGAGGTTAGAGGAGAAACTGATGGCTGAAACACTTTACAAAAATATTAATGAAAGGGTGTTGGAGTAGGAGATCTTGGCGGAAGCTGCAAATAAACATCAAATAATATATATGTATCATCCCCGAGGAAGACATACCTATGCTTAGAATAAATTGACTTAAAGCATGGCCGCCGACCAATAAAATACAAATCCATAAAAGTGATGATTGAGGATATGGCCACCAAAGATATAATATGGATCCATACCTCCATGAAATGATATGATCGTAGCCACGAAATAATACATAGTGGAGCTACGATATGGAAAAAACATAGCCACATACCAATATAAAGTGGATATATGTGACATCGTCTACATTAGTGAGATTTACAATATGATGGTTATACTGGAATCTACTACATACTCAAATGATATCCAACGCATCCTAGGAGAAGCACATAATAGACCGAGAACCCAATAAAAGGTATTCATCCCAATCTCGAAACAGTATGATTCTAGCCATGTGAATAGATGTCTTGATGTCAAACATGGTAGAAACCACTTTATTACCAGTCATTAATGTATACCATTAACAAGTGCGAGGGAAATTACTAATGATGACAATGATTCCCAAGGTACCCTAGTACATCCCAAAAAATGTGAAAAAAATATTTGAAGTCGAACATTGCTGGAATCATTTGATCAGACGCCAATGATGTAAGCCTATTGTCGAAGGCAAGGAAACCTGCTATTGAGGAATGTAGGTTCCAAGGTACTAACTGGTTTCTAAGTCTAATTCTCGGATAATGTGTTGAAGTCGACAAGAATAGACTCTTCAAAGGAGGGCCATGATGTCTACCTCATCATCGACATGAAACTAAAATAGGAATCTGATGTAAGATGATGGATTAAATGAGTGTGAACTGACAAGAGGATGAAACATGGTAATACTACATAGTGGTTGGTTCGAAGTGAAACTTCCTCGAACATTGTGAGGCACAAAAAGTGACTTGGAAGCATTGACTCGATGAGTATCAATAACATAATGTGACGATAATTAGAGAACTCTTTGACTAGAAAGAAAAATTATAACAACACATAGAATTGGTATGACTCAGAGAAAATAATATTACCCAATTGTAATATGAGACACAAACAAGTGTCATGTTCAAGGGAGACAATAAATAACTGTCATAATTCTTTCCAAAACTTGATCCACTTCCCTCAAATCCCCCCCCCCCCCCCCCNGCTCGGTATAGCTCATCTTCAATGAGTCCCTCAATATATGTTTAATGAACCTGAAGAAGGAGGGGTTCGATCCCATATGGGTCCTTCAATGCATAATTTTACGATCCCAAAGAAGGAAAGATCGATGGTCTTTTCATGTTTAGAGAGTCTGAAAAGATATTAAAGATGACTCTAAAGATGACTCCAAGGGTGTCCTTTTTCATAATTTAGTCCCCCAATCCTGAAAAAGTGTAAAAAAATACAAGGGATAAATCTTCTAGTCGAGGTTGACTAGAGTTTTCCTTTTTCATAATTAGTCCATCTAGTCCGAAAAAGGGTTAAACTTATACCAAATAGATTCCCTTTCAAAAATTTTAATGAGTGTGAAAGGAAGCAATATCACCCGACAATGTTTTCATGTTTAGGGAGTTTGAAAAGAGTTTAAAGGTACTCCAAAGAGTTCCTTTTTCATATAGTTTTTATGATCCCAAAAAAGTGAAAAAAAAATTCTCGGTTATACTCCAAAGCGTTCCTTTTTTATATATTTTTTACGAGACAGAAAAAGTGATAGAAATATGCTCGATAAACTATTCTCATGTATTTATGAGCATGATAAAGAAAAAATATTGAGCTTAATAACCTTTTCTCATGTATTTACGAGCACAATAAAGAACAAAGTCAAAGCTCGCCGAGGGTTTCATTTTTTCGTGATCTTGAAACTAAAAAATAAACTATGCTTGGGTTCTCTATCATGGCTTCCAATCGGTCTTGATCTGATCAAAGAACAATGCGCTGGATTGAATGCATGTCAAGGGATCCTCTTTTTCATTTCTAAATGATCTTGAAACAAAAAAAAAATTGTGCTCAGGCTCAGTTTCATTTTTACATGAGCTTGAAATAGAGAATGAAATTGTGCTCGAGATGATACCCATCAGTGGGTTTCTTCCCAACATGATGTCTATAGGTTGGTACTTTTCCCCCAGTATAACTGAAAAAGGCGAGTGGCTTAGCTCCAACATGATTCCCAGAGGCTGGATACATGCCCCCCAAGCTTCGTTTCGTCCGTCGATTCTTCTTTTGCACCTGAAATGACTTCTAGATACTAATATGATGTTCACTAGAGAGGGAGGAAGAAAGAGGATCAACTGACACAGGCAAATGAAAGGAAGGTTTAGGTACGAGATCTAGGAGGGGAATCCGTTTCATTTTTTAATGAGATTTAGATGGACAATGAACCATGCTCATGGGTATCTGTTTCTTTTTTTAACAAGCTTGACACAGAAAAATAACTATGGTCATGACCACCTGTTTCATTTTTAACGAGCTTGACATAGGGAAATAACTTTCCTCATTTTCATTTGTTTCATTTTTTTAATGATCTTGAAACATGAAAAGAACTATGCTTGTAGTCATTTGTTTCATTTTTTTAATGATCTTGAAACATGAAAAGAACTATGCTTGTAGTCATTTGTTTCATTTTTTAACAAGCTTGACATAGGAAAAGAACTATGCTCGTAATCCTCTATTTCATTTTTTAATGAGCTTGACATAGAAACGAGAAATTTGCTAGAAACGCTTGATCATGGCTTCCAAGAGGTATTCATGAGAAGGATGCACAACACTTTAGAAGGAATACATGTCAAGGGAATCAGTAGGGGTAACGAGGGGCATATCAAGATCCAAATCCCCTATTGAGTGGTTTACCATGTCAACTACCAGATCTAAGTCTAAAGAAGATGAGCATACAGAGAGAGGCACCTTCTCATTTGGATTTGAATGCGTGGGACATGATGCCACATAATTAACCTGTGGAAAGTGGGATGCCATTTTCATATAAGGAACATTTAGGTAGTCATATGTTTAGCACTTAGATTAGGACCAATGAATGAAAGATGGTTAATGGTCACAATGTTTCCATTATGGGGGAAATGCATCACTCGAAAGAGTGTGGACATGACAGCTTTCATAGCGTAAACATAGTCTAGCCCAAGGAGAAAATTAAATTCCAAGGGGTCGTGAACCATCATAACATCAATACATACAAGTTTCCCTCCTAAGGTGATGGAAAGTTGAGGAAGTATCCCTAAAGGTTCGCTAGGTATTATATTAAAATCCCACGGATGATGGGTCACCGACACAAGCTAAGGGGAACCCATATCTTTCCAAGAAATTTAGGATAGAATGTTGAAAGAAGTGCCTTTGTCAACAATAGTGCCATGTACCATGACCTTATTGCAAACCCACATGATAATTTGGAAAGGAAGATAGGAAGGAAGGCGAGGCTTCGTCAAACTATTCCAACCAAAGGAAATGACCTCAGTATTTGTAGGGGGTGTCATTGAAACGAGTGAAATTCCCCCTTGTCCAGAGTAATTTGAAGTAATAAGAAAGACATGGGCGATATCCACTTCACTCTTCAAGGGAAGTGTGGGATCGGTTGAGGATTTTATCAGACCGACCACTTTATTAACTTCACTCTCCAAGGGGAGAGTTGGATCGAACGAGGATGGAATTGTACTAACCACTTCATCAACCAATGGTTGGTTGGGAGAAGGTTTATGGGAAGAAACAGGAGGTTGTTTTTGGGAAATAACAATGTGTTCCAACAATTGCGAAGCTTCATCCATATGAGGTAAAAGGTAAGTGCGGTGCATTTCCCCACATAACCAACAGGGAATATTTACTTGACCCTTTTTCCCCCCAACCTAATGATTAATGGTTGATGGGTTGTCACTAGCATGACCTGTAGTGGCTGGAAACATGGGTTTTTGAGAACCCTGAGAACACAATTACACTACCTTGGGTGATCCAGATTTATTTTCGGCATGAAATGAGAGCAGAGATATAATAAAGAAATGCACATAGATATCGCATATACACAATAATATAACAGAAATGTATCAGAGATGCAACCATAAACAAAAATATACAGTAATACACAATTTTCTATTAATGAAAGAAATGTACAGAGATTGTAAAAATACAGAGTGAAAGACTCACTAGAATGGTGGTGGCTTATCTCTGAGAAGAGATGTGACAGTTGTTCTCATTCACAAGAAGATTATTACAATGAGGCTCTGAAGACCCTTTTACAATAAAAAAAAATGTTAAAACCCTAGACATCCAAAAACCTAACCCTAGGAGATGAAGCACCAAAAGTCACGTGGGCCACGTTTGGGTAAGTTAGTACATCAACTTCCTGGGGTCATAACTTTTGCATACGATCTCTCTTTTAGGCGTATGATAGCCTGTTGGAAAGGTATCGTCAAGGAGATTCATTTTGGGGGCTCAATCATGCCTTCATCTATCATTGAGAAGCTTGATCCCAAAAAACCTTCATTTAGGCCCTCAAAATGGCCCCGGAAGTTAAAAACTGCTAAAAATAGTAAATTGCCAAAATTACCAGAAAATTGTTTTGAGCCAGTTGGAAAAGGTGCGTGGCCACCAATATCCACCTGGATCAATCCTCCCTCCTTAGGAAGAAATGGTCTCCATTGCGTTGAGTGCCCGGGGGATAGGAAAAAGTGTTTGTTGAATCTGAATCTTGGTGAGCTGCTTGCCTTGCTGGAGACGTCGCACTGCTCGGTTTGTGGAAGGATATCACGAGCATGTGGCTGGAAGGGTTGAACCTTTTTAACTAGTCTGGATACATGATATTATTTTGTGCAGAAAGAATCTTTACACTTTTCTACAATCTTTTCGACCTGCTTCTGTTGGATAGAAGGCTCTTGGGCCGAGGTTGTAGTGGTTGCAGTATCCTTTTGTTCACCTTTTGAACAGATTGTGAAGAAGCTAAATTTTGTAGTATGAGATACTACCTTGCGACACTTTTTAGGTGGAACAATAGTCAGAACTACCTCTGGTATTCTGTAGAGATGACCCCCCAGAGAAACAATGACACTGCGGGGTCGAGACTCATAAACAACATGGAGCTTCCACATATATGGTTGGCCCAAGAGAACATCACATACATCCAGTGGGGAAACATCACATAATACCTCATCCTTGAAGGGATGGATTCTGTATGACAATCGACATTTTTGGCTGACACAAATATCTCGTCCTTGCCGAAGCCACCCGACGTTGTATGGCTACGGGTGTGGTGTTGTCGACAATCCCAACTATTTGATGACCTCTGCTGAGATGAGGTTCTTTTGAATTCTGCTATCAACAATAAAATGCAGCGGGGTCCCCTTCACCCACATATGTGAATGAAAAAGGTGCTCCCCCTCTTCAGGATCTGTTGGTTCTTCTGGTTGAATTGATGCGGTCACAACAATAGAAGTGGGGTCCACGTCAATGATTTGTCCTTTACCAGTATTTTCAAAATCAGATTCTGAATTGGGGTTCAGCGCCTTGTCTTTGATCTCGGCCACCGATGACTATTTTGAGTGACATTCATCGGTGTTGTGCTAGGGGATTTTGTAGAAATCACACCATTTTTCGGTGTCCTTCTTTGTCTTCCTGTGACCCTTCTTTTCCTATGGCTTGGACTGGTTTTCGGGAGATTGTTTGTTAGGACTGCCTTTGTCATACTTTGGTTGTTGCAGATTTGTAGACCAAAACTCTCATTTGTTTTGGTGCTTAAATGTCTGCTCGATTTTAACATCATATCGATAAGCAGCACCGAGTGATGAGATGTCTAGAAAATCCATTTCAGTTTGGATGTATCTGTGTAGAGACCCACAGTATTTCAGAACCAAATGTCATTCGAAGTCTTTGATACCCATCTTGGTGCGCAAGGTATGTAAGGTATTGGTGAACTCCAGAACTACTTGCCCCCTCTCTTTTTGTAGTGTGGTCCATGTCATGCACTGATCCTCATAGTTGCCAACATGGTAATATTGTTCCTTTACCGCATCCACAAAAAAATCCCAAGTGGGATCGACCCCATATATTCTAGACTCCTCTGTGGAAATTTTCTCCCAGTAAGTTTCCCACCAATGTTTGACATGGGGGAGAGATTTAAAAAGTGCGAAGGTGATCTTTTCTCTCTCGAAAAAATTGTGAACAGAGAAATAACCTTCTAGCAGATTTAACCATTTATCTAGGGCTTCTGCATCTATCTGTCCTTCAAATACAAGAATATCAAAATTAACTTGTACCTTGAAAGGTGACGTTCCTCCAAAGTGGCCTCTTGATGAAGATGCGCATGTTGCTATCGACGAGCGTTGAAGGATATGGGAAAAATTCTCCATCATTTTGTCCCTTTGTTGCATGAGAGTTTGCTCAAGCAATAGACTGATAGGATCGTCTGCTCCATCGTTTTTCTTTTCTTCCACCATTGAGGGTTTCTTGGGTGTGTGAGATCGATTTTCCTCAAGAGAGACAAGCTCGAGACCCAACTTTCTATACTCGGACCTCGTTAGGGACATGCACTGAAAAAACGATCAAGAACATCCTGCTCTGATACCACTGATCCAGATTTATTTTTGGCACGAAATGAGAGTGAAGATATAATAAAGAAATGCACAGAGATATCGCATATATCCAATAATATAACAAAAATGTATCAGAGATGCAACCATAAACACAGATATACAGTAATACATGATTTTCTATTAATGAAAGAAATGTACAGAGACTGTAAAAATACATAGTGAAAGACTCGCTAGAATGGTGGCGGCTTATCTCTAAGAAGAGATGTGACGACTGTGCTCATTCGCAAGAAGATGATTACAATGAGGTTCTGAAGGCATTTTTACAATAAACAAGAATGCCCAAAATCCTAGAAATCCAAAAACCTAACCCTAGGAGATGAAGTGCCAAAAGTTATGTGGGCCTCGTTTGGGTAAGTTAGTACATCAATTTCCCGTGGTTGTAACTTTTGCATACGATCTTTGTTTTAGGAGTATGATAGCACATTGGAAAGGTATCGTCGAGGAGATTTATTTTGGGGGCTTAATCATGCCTTCGGATATCATTGAGAAGCCCGATCCCGAAAAACCTTCATTTAGGCCCTCAAAATGGCCCCGGAAGTTAAAAACTGCTAAAAATAGTAAATTGCCAAAATTGCTAGAAAATTGTTTTGAGCCAGTTGGAAAAGGTGGGTGGCCACCAATATTCACCTGGATCATTGGGAATACCAGATGTTAACACATATTCACACCTCCATGTTTGTACTCAAAGTCTCCTCTTTGTCACTATAAATCCATTCAAGTGTGCAAGTTATGTTTGATTTGGCACTGCGAACTGGCATTGCAAACTGGTGGAAGAAGAGGGTTGGATGTTAGGCATATTGCAGGAATATGAGTGCAAATCTGAAATTACCAGCATCAACCTCATAGAAATTAGGTGCTGCGAAATTCGCTGCGAAATTTCCTGTAACAGCTTCTTTTACAGATTTGATCATAAATCCAAAACGATGTTGTGGGTTTCTCTGAAATTGTTTGTGGAGGAAGATGATATCCTTGTTGGCTTTTTGACCAAATTTCAGCCTGAACTAGTTTGACATTTGAGAGAAATGATTAAAACACCATTGTGTTGCAAAATGTGTTGAAGACTCTCTGTTTTGCATAGTTGTTGGATATTCGCCATGTTGGGAGGTTGCCGCCTGTCAAGGAGGGCTCGAATGACTTATCATAGATAAGTTATATGCCAAGGGACTCCTGCACCTGATTTTTATCTCCATTAAATACCTCATGTAGTCAATTGGAAACAATTTATTAATGTCTTCCAACAATTTCCTGAAAATTAGCAGTTTGTTGGATTTTTGTCTCTTTGACTATTGCCACCTAGCTCCAAGGCCTAGAATCCAATGAAAGAGATGGGATCCAACCTCCTAAGGATATTTTGATGATATTGTCTATTTAATGAAGGAGGGAGCTCTTGGAGAAGGGTTGGATTCATGATCCAAGAGAGGAGAGAGCTGGAGGAGCAGTTTAGTTACTCAATTGTAAGCCCGAGTGCCTATTGTAATTATCATTTCTACCATTAGAGATTCATGAGAGTTGTTTATCATAATTTTTGTTCTTTATTATCATTTTACCTTGTCATGTTTCTTGAATGGAATTGCAGGCATGGAATATCAATCGTTGTTCATGAGGCAGGAGATTCATGAGCTGCAAATGATTTGTAGTAATTGCCTCCTTTTATGATATATGTTCTAGTTATCTTTTAATTCATTTTTGCAGAGAGGATCTTTGCTTGATTATATTCTTCTTTTTGTTATATTTCTTATACCTCCATCCATCAATTATATCCCTTTTGTTCTGGTATGAGCTTGAGTGCCTCTGAGTAGTAGGATGCGTTGACTCCATGCCCAATGGAATGACTTTGCAGACTGTTTGCTACCCTCTTTCTTGCTCTTCCTTGCTGATCCACCCTTTTAAAATTGAGTTAATTTTTCAAGTTCGAATGGTTGATGTAAAATACATTTTTATTGATTTTAATGAAACTGAGCCTACTCTGGTTTTGATATATCAGATCTGATGAAATCTTGTTTAATGGAAGTTAGATTTATTTTTGCCATCTTAATCTCTCTCACTCTGAAATTTTATTGTCATTGAAGGATTCAAATAATGTTTTGTAGTTGTATGACAATGGATATTTGATTGTTATATTGTTATAGCTTTCTCAGAGTTTTGTTTGCTTGTATTTAAGAAGTTCTTGTATTTGAAGCATTTCTCTTCTTTGTCTACTGGCATAGCCTAAAGCTAGTGGTAGATTCACTTCATTTTCTTACTAAGTATTCCTCCTATCCACACTAATCCTCAAAACCCTGACCTAAGTTAAACAAGACCTCTTTTGCTGATGCATTTCATCCAAAATTTCATGTGTTTTGACATTGTTGAATTGAGCTTTATCCATTTGACACCAAATTTTAAGACTTATCTCATAAAAACTTTTATGGGTACTGAGCTTGCACTTTAGAAGTCAAAGTGTAACTTTCAGTGCAAACACGAGGGAAGTTTTTAAGAAGGTGGTCACCTTTACAAAGTCTGCAAGGTAATTTTGACTTGCGACATGTGTTGGTAGATTTGTCAATATCATCAACACTCCTAACATGATTATCAATGGTTGGTTGATTTCCCCCTTGATTTTTTCTTCTTGTTGTTGTTGTTCCTTTTCTTATTCTTTTGACCCTCCTGGTTACTAGAATTAATAATTTCACCAGGAGAAGAAGAAGAAATGGAAGAATATGCAACGGGTGAAGAAGGAAAAGGGTCAAAACTAGGTTGATGTTCTTGGGGTGGAGGGCTTGCATTTGAAGCACTAGGATAATTTGGGGTCGTTAGAGTGGGAAAAAACCATATCGCTAACCTTATGGTGAATCCAGGAAGACTCAATGTAGAAATATAGGGAGGGAAAAATTTTGCAAAAGAAGGAAAAACAAAAGGTTCCCCATGGAAAGGGGTTCCTTGGTTGGTAATCCCAAGAAATGTTTCCATAGACACAGACTTAACCTAACGTCGCTCAATCAAAGAAAACACACTACCAAAATCCTTTTAAGATAAGAGAGAAAAAGAAACTCCCTTGTAACATGGAAAAAAAAGAGGTAAGGATCTTTCGGACACGGGAGATGAGGCCATCAATGAAGATATGAGAAATAGTTACCCTGACCTCTACGTAAAAACCCTTCTCAGTGCAAGAAAACCTTGCTTCACGGGGTCAGCCTCCAAGGGTACTAAAAATGTGATATGAAATCTTCACTAGGTACCATGGTAAACCCCCCATAGTCACCTCTGTAGATACCTAGGAAATGTTACTAGGGTTTCTAACTCACAGTCGAGCTCTGGGCCTGTAAATTCGATAGTTGAGACCGAACGTATGAGCAGGATAACAAAGTATGAAGCTCTTTAAGAGGATTGAAAAAATGTGGATCGGTAATACTCTTGAGGACCTCGAATGGATTCTATATTCACAAAGAACCGAGACCAAATGAACCAGTAACACTCACGAAAAACCCCCAATATACGCTCTTTCCACTACGATTGGTTAAGCTTTGGAGGGGTAGTATCCACTATTGTTTTGCACACAACCTCGTGTTTAGCCCCTATGTTAGAGGGGATTCCTGGCTATTCCTATATGATAGTTGGATTTTGTCACTCTTTAGTGTTTTACAGTATTGTTTCAGTGGCCTTGGAGAATTTACTCTCCACCCTACAACCAAGGCCCTAAAATCCTAGACTTGTTGGTTTCTACAAAAGAAAAAAGTCTTATTGATTTTAGATTATGCACTTATTCATTTTATGGTTGTTGTTACTCAATAGGGTAAATGGAAGTGAAACTATATGATGTGATCACTCTGACTCCAAGAAGACTTCAAAATAAAAATTGAATGGAATGCAATCTTTAGTTTCGATGAAGCCTATCTACAAAAGGAACAAGAGGTTTCAATCAATAAAAAAGTGTAACATTCAATGCAAGAAACATGAACTACTCTTTGAATGAAAAAGATGTTTTGTATATGAGTCAAAGAAACTGTAGGATACACGATTTTTGGCCCCCCCTGGCCATGAGGGGGATTTTTTTTTTAAATTCAATTTACTTTGCTTTAAAATGGAAGCTCAAAAATGCTCCACCCACTAACTAGAATGCAAGAATTATTGTTTTTTTCTAAATGCAATGAAATGATTTCAAATGCAATGTTTTCTTCTTCCTTTCTTTCAATGAAATATTTCAATGTCGAGGGAAAGGATTAAGAAGCAAAAAATCCAAAAAAAACATGCACTCAAGCAAGAACTATAAAAATCCAAATGTCGGAATGCTTCTAAAACAAAAAAACACAGATGGAAAGTAGATAATAACATTTCTTGTAACCTCGGAAATTGAGTGGCAGGAATCAAGGATTAATGTCAAGTTGCAATAAGACCACATAGATTCAAACACTTACAGGATAAAAAAAATTCCAAAGAAAACTGTAACAAGCTAAAAATCAATGCTTAAAGCAACATTTGCAATCCCAAATCAATGAACAAGACTTCAAAATAAATCAAGTGAAACACTTAGAAAGTCTTGAAATTAAGATAACATAAGTTTGAGAACCTTTTTGATAAGGATCAAACTACTAGTAAGGCATACTTTGACCAAAGGATCAGGTTATCCCAAGGCAGTCATGCACATTTCACAATTTGATGGATTTGCAAAATCAAAAGAGGAAAGGAAAGGTGGTTGTTGTGTTGGTTTTGTCACATGGGTGAGAAAAAATACAACACTTACTTGCTTAGTTAAGTCAGCTAAACAAGACAAAGGTTTGTGAGTTTATTAAATAACCAAATACACATGAAACAAGGAAATAAAAAGAAAAAGAAAAATAAATAGATGTTAGAGAAGCTTGCAAGAACTAGAACTATGAAAAAACAAAAAAATGACAATCATATAGATACCAATGGATCAATATATTGATAGGATAACACCATAGAGAAAGGCAGAGACTTATGAATCCCCTCTTCCTCCTTGGGAGGGCTCTTGAGTTCCCTAATAGAGAGCTCTTCTCTTCATGCAATGGAAAGTAACAATGGTGAAGAAATACAATGTCGATCCTCTCAAGAGGTGAGTGGAATGGACCTTGCTATAGTGCTTGAATGATTCAAAGAGAAAAGGGGATTCTCCAAGAAGAATTCTTGCAGCATAACAATACCTTGAAGTGCTTATTTTTCTAGCACACCCATGACACATATTTATAGTGTCCATTCATGGCAAGATACAACTGGTTCATAGTGTGAATAAGGGGCCTTTTAGTGAACTTCCTAGCCCTTGACCAACCTCCAAGCTAGATTTCGCTCAGATATGAGTGCCAAATCGTGTTGGGGGTCGGACTGGAAGTGGTTGAGAGGCTTGTTATCACTCTGTAATTTCTTAAGGCTATGAAAGAAATGACAGAGGTAACCACAAAACCACTTTGGAAGATGGGATCTATCCCTGCCATCTTCAGAGATGGATCTCTCTGTAAGATTTAGATTTGTTTAGGTTAAAATATTAGGCTAGTTATGATAGTTCAGGGTTTGTTTGTTTGATTTGAATAGTTGGTTGGAACAATGAAGATGGGCCACTGGGAAAATGGAGTCACAGTTTTGAATTGATCAAATACAAGGTTTAACAGGATAATATTGCAGGGCAGGGTAGGAAAATTCACTGGATCCTCAACGATTTTTGGTATGGAAGAGGTGAAAAGGTCTAGAAATCCAATAAAAAACAGAGCAATTAAGAATTGTGATTTTAATCTTCAGTGGAAAACACAAAAAATATTCTTAATCCAAAGACAGAGTGTACATTTAAACAAATTATGTCCTTTATCTTCTTAGAATAATTCTGAATTTAGGAAACAATAGTGATAATAGAAGAAAACAAATTAACAGGGAAAATACACTTCACCAATAAAGTTGACACAAGCATCATGTAATAATTGCACTATATTACTGGAAAATCGAATCAATAGTGTCTCTGTGGGTTGCTTTACAATACTATTCCTACCCTAAAAACAAGTCCCAACACTTCATACTTCAAAATGAGAAGTATTTCTAAATTTACTTACAAAAGATCCCATCATAACTAATCAAGATTTATTTTAGGGATATATAAACTATCATCTATCTCTAATCACAACAATATAGCACTGTTAATATCCACTTAGATTTCTGGCATTGTTTTGATGGAAGTTGTTGATGATCTCCCCTTTGATTCCTGCTGCGTTGTTGGTCCTTGCTGCTGAGTGTGTCTATTTATGCAAGTATCGTGCATTGAAATCTGGAATTGGATGATTAACTGTTGATCTTCTACTGCTATGTGTCGTCATGCCCTCGAAATCTAGAATGAGGTTAAAACTATCTCCACAAAATATTCTTACTGTCCTCTCATACTGATTTATTTTTCATTTGTCCCTTTGAATTCTATTTCTGTCAAAAAATATTTGGAATCACCTTGGCCTTTTTACCTTAGTCTACCATTGTAAAATCCATTTCATTTTGGCTCAGTATTCACAGGTTTTCAGTCATCAAATAGTGTAACGGGGGGGAAATGATGAGTTTTTATGGTTGTAGGGATATCAGTTAAGGCGTGGGACCGTTAAGGGATTGATTGCAGTAATAGGGAAGGAGTTAATTGGCTAACAGATAAGAGGTGTTGGGATAGGTGTTGTGTAGGGAGAGGAAGAGTAGAGGCAGGAAGGTGAGCGGTATCGAGAGTGAGTTAGGCAGATT
>ML803483.1:73812-104768 GCA_009831015.1 Picea engelmannii | reverse complement strand
CCGCAGTGTTTGGAGGACCTGTCGGATGTGGTGGAGGTGCTCTTCCCAAGTCTGGCTGAAGATCAGAATGTCATCCAAGGACACCACTACAAATGAGTTGGTGAATGGCTGTAGGATGTCATCCATTAGCCTCATGAAGGTTGCAGGGGCATTCGTCAACTCAAAAGGCATGACCAACCATTCGAAAAGGCCCTCCTTGGATTTGAATGCAGTCTTCCACACATCAGAGGGTTCGATTTGTACCTGGTGATACCCATACTTCAAGTCGATCTTGCTGAAATATTTTTCCCCCTTGAGTTGGTCCAGAAGGTCATCAATCTGTGGGATCGAGTACCTATTCCAGATAGTGATCTTGTTTAGTGCCCGATAGTCAATGCAGATTCTCCAAGTCCCATCCTTCTTCTGTACCAATACGATTGGGCTCCCACAGGGTGATGAACTCAGCCGAATGTGACCTTTCTGCAATAGCTCCTGAATCTGCCTCTTGATTTCGTCATTCTCCAGGACAGAGCACCGGTATATGGGTCCATTGGGCAGTGGCGCACCCGAGGTCAGATCGATAGGGTGATTGACCTGGCAGTGTAGAGGCACCCCTACGGGGGAGGTGAAGATGTCCTCGTACTCGTCCACGACCTTATCCATCTGTTGTTTTCGTGCAGCGTGGCCTTGTCTGGAGGTCATGGCCACAGTCTTCCTCTTTCTTTGAGGGTGGATCATCAGGAAAACAAATTTCCTGGTTTTGGAAATGAGCTTACTGCATTGTTTTGCAGTAACCAAAGAGATGGTGGTAGGCGGTGCTATCTCCGGTATCCTGTACAGCTTATTGCCCAAAGTGATAATAACAGCATGAGGCCTGGACTCAAACACATCATGTTTCTTCCACAAGTACGGTTGGTCTAATAATACATCAGAAACATCAAGAGGAGCAATTTCACATAATACCTCATCTGTGAAGGGCTTGATGTTGTAGGGAAGGCGACATTGTTGACTGACACGAAGGTCCCGTCCTTGGTGCAACCACCCGATGGTGTATGGTTGTGGGTGTGTTGTGGTCGACAAGCGCAGCTGCTTCACGACCTCTACCAAGATGAGGTTCTTCTGGCTACCGCTATCGACAATGAACTGCAACGGGGAACCCTTTACCCACATCTTGGAATAGAAGAGACGCTCTACCTCCTCTAGATCTTCTAGTTCCTCCTTCTGGATCTTCGTGGTGGAAACGGTGGCGTTGGGCTCCGCATCGATAATCTTCTTCCCCCTGTCATTCCCTTTGTTAGGTTCTGATTCAGAGTCGGAGCATGCATCCGATTCAGAAGCCTTCAACTCGGCTACCGGTGACTGCTTGGCCCGACACTCACTTGTGTTGTGAGTGGAGCTCTTATGGAACTCACACCACTTCCCTGTGTCCTTTTTTGGCTTCATGGTGTTGTTCTTTGCTTGTGGCTTTGGCGGGTTGTTCTGGGCTGCCCCACCTTGGATTGGTCCTTTGTTCTGTGGATTGGGAGTACCTTTCCCTTGCTTTTGATTTGCAGACCCAAAGTCTCGCTTCTTCTGTTTGAACTTCTGCTCAATCTTGGAAGCATATCGGTATGCCACACCAAGTGAGGAGATGTCGATGAACTCCATTTCCTCCTAAATGTATCTGTGAAGACAATTGCAGTTTTTTAACACCAAATGTTTCTCTGAATCTTTGATACCCAACTTTGTGCATAGGGTATGAAACAGATTCGTCATCTCGTGCACATCTTGGTCCCTTTGTTGCCGCAACGTAGTCCATTTTATGTATTTGTCCTCATAGCTCCCCACGGGATAATATTGTTCCTTGATGGCATCTCGGAAATAATTCCAAGTGGGTGCGGCCGAGAACAAAGAGGGTTCTCCCTCGCCCTCTTGGTCCAAGTAGGTTTCCCACCAGTCCTTGACATGGGGGGCAGCTTTGAGGAGTGCGAAAATAATATTTTCTTAGTCGGAAAAGTCATGAACCGAGAAATATCCTTCTAATAGATTCAACCATCTATCTATGACATCTGCATCTATTTGGCCGTCAAATATGGGAATGTCAAATTTTACTTGTACCTTAAAAGGAGTGGCACCTCCAGAGTGGCTTCTGGATGTCGATGCGCTGCCAGTTGGAATCCGTTGAAGAATCTGGGCAAAGTTGTCCATCATCGCGTTCCTTTGTTTCTCGAGGGCCTCCTCGAGCAACATTTTGATAGGATCTCTTGCTCCCTCATCTTTCTTTTCTTCCCCCATGGGTGGTCGCCGGGGTTTGCGAGGCTGATCTTGCAAAGGTTCAACCAGATTGAGCCCCAACTCCTTATACCCCGATCTCGTTGGGGACATGCAAAGAAGGATTGAGAATGAGCACGCTGCTCTGATACCACTGATCCGGATTTATGTAGGAACACAATGAAATACAGAAATACACATACACACAGAGATGCAGCGGAAATAAGACTTCATTTCATTAATAACAAATGACTGAAATATGCTTATAGACAGAATGGAAATAAACTAGCTAGGCCGTTGGTAGCTTATCTCTGAGAAGAGATGTGGTAGCTATTGGCCTCTGAACTGTGTTACAATGAGGCTCGAAGGCCTATTATTATTGAGAAATAATTGAAAACCCTAAGCATCCAAAGACCTAACCCTAGGAGATGAAACGCCAAGACTATGGGCCCCGTTTGGGTAAGTTGGTACATCAACTTCCCGGGGACGTAACTTTGGCATACTATCTTCGTTTGATGCATTCTATAACTCGTTAGAAATATATATCCGAGGACTACAACTTTTGGCTGAGAAACATAATGGACAAAACATGTTGCTCCCCGTTTTCCCAAAAAACGTCGTTTAAGGCCTCAAAACGGCTCCAGAAGTTCAGGACCCGAAAAACTACTAAAAATAGTAAACTGTGCGGAAAATGAAAAACTGAAAGAAGCAATGGTGGGGGTCCAAGTGGAATAGGTGGGTGGCCACCAATATCCACTTGGATCATTGATGCATCTGGGGTACCGATGGGGGTCCTTCCAACGACTGAGGGGGAACAACACGATATGACTATTGGTGAGTGGGAGGAGGATAATACGACATCCCTCCATATAGATGAGGATACTGATTTGCACCATAAGTAGGTGACGGGTGGCTATAAGGGCTCAGATGTTTTATAAAACCAATCAACCCATCGACAACATGGGATATCCCAGGTTTGTTTTGGCCAAATGGTATGGGTCTGGGTGGATTAGGAAATAATGTGTACAAGTAACCTGTTTGAGAATATATGATGTCAAATTGTTGGGCTTTGTTGATGGCTTCCTCTTCTGATTGAGGAAAAGTGGATGCTACATCCTTTGCAATCACAAGGACGAGCGATTTAAGAAACCAATCAAGAAGTTGTTCTTTGGTGGTTTCTTCTTTACAAAAACTACGTCGCCAACACCATTCATGGATGTGGTCGGCGATATGGATAACAGTGGTTTTTTTGAACTCGGAGAGAATTTCTAAAATAGTGTCATGACGAACTGGTAATTGGAAAAAGGACACAAATACCTTGGCCAATGATTCAAAGGTCACATGGGACCTTGATTTTTCATCCACATACCATTTAGATGATGAACCAGTGAGGGTTCGTTGAAATAACCTCAAGTGGATGGAATCATCCATGATGCTATTTGAAGAGCACCATAAGTGGAAGGTCATAAAATGATTGGTGGTGAGATCTTCCCCTGGTTTTCCTTCAAACTTCAGAATATATGAAGGCAATTTCGTAGGCATATTGGGCCAAGTGGCATCATGCAAATGGGATCATGCATGAGTTTAGTTAAATCAAGAATGTTGAGGGATGTCAAGTATGGCATAGGGGTATTTGGTGGAGGATTAGCTTCAACCATTGTGTGTATAGGTAACAGACATGTCCCTTGAGAGGTATTTGGTGGGTTTGTACTTCTCCCTTGAGAAGAATTTTTTCCCCCGCCTCCTTGTGAAGGAAAACCAATATATGGATTTCCTTGGGTATTTGACCCAAGAAAAGTGGAACCAAGTAAAGACGATCCCAAAATAGTAGAACTCATGGGGGTGTGATATGGTGGAGCCGGTGAGTTGGTGATACTAGGGACTCCTCCTAGAATAGGAGGGAGATTATGCAAAGCATCTAGAATGACGGGGATTCTATGGTTCCCCTATGGTTCTGACTAGCAAAGTGAATGTGTGGAAATGGTGACAAGAGAGAAATACATGAACATGAGATTTTTATATTTTTGATCTTCACAAAATAGTATAACTCACAATTGCAAGTAATCAAATGAACATCATACATAAATCAACTATAAAATAAACAAGCATGTGGATAGGTGGATTTTTTCTGTGTGGGGAAAAATAAAAATAAATGCTCGTGTCCTAAAAATACCTATCATCCTTCCTCTCAATTTAGCACTGGGCCTTCCAATAGCACTCGACAGTGGGGTCTTAATCCACTGGAAGAGGAACTAGTGAAGGCTGAAGTAAACAACTTTAATGAGGGGTAGAGGGTGCATATCCTGAAAGAGCTGGCGATATTTCCCAATAGCCACACAAAATCTGATCAAGGTGCGATTGCAGCCCACAACTGCCACCTGGGGAGATATCCCATGTTTTGCCAATAAGTAACTTGTTCAAAGTGCAACATTTATATTTTCGGCCTAAAACACGGTTCATGAGCAGGATACCCTCACAAGAGTTGGGTGACTCAAGGAGGGATGCGCAGAAAAATTGTACCCCAACCTTCAACCCTTCATGGTTATATCCCTGCCTTATGGTATAGGAACACTTGACTTTGAGGATTTGAAATATCCCTATTCTCAACTTCTATCGTTTCAAAATGTGAGAACCTAATAACGAGTGGTTATTTGGATGCCTACCCCCGAGATCCTACCTAGACTAAAAAAATTCTTTAGGCACCTCTTGTGGAAGAAAATTTAGTGTGTTCTTAGAAATGTTTTAGATGGAGTGGGCTGAGAGATTGGGGCCATGGACCAACCTCGTTTGAATTAATTTGGTGTGGATAATTTCCAAAGAAGTAATTAGATCTTTCATAGTTCCTTTGAAGTACTTTGTGAGTACTAAAAAAGAAAGCCTACTTCGACCTCCACTATTTTAATAGAAATTGTGTGTGATGAGTGGCTCTGTGTGCAAGAAAGTGAAAAGTGTGAAAAATATTTTTAATAAGTTAAGAGTAAGATTGCAACATGTGGACTTCAGGTGGTCCTTACAAATATTCTTACCTAGCTTACTATGTTTCTTTGCTACAACCTTGCAGAATGGAATATTTAAAGCCCTAAAGAACTAGCAATGTGGACATATGGGTCCTTACTTGATCCTTAAACTCCATGGAATGTTTTCTATACTAAGAAATATTTTGAAACTATCCTACTATTGTAGACACGTGGGCATGTATGGGACCGTTACTTGATATTTCAAACTTTCCTAGAGTGTTTTCTAGACTAAGAAAGCTTTTAGAAACTATCCAAAATTGCAAACATTTGGGCATGTATGGGCCCTTACAAATCTTTAAGATGATTTCCAGAACTAAGAGGTACCCTAGGGAAGTTTTGTCCTCTCCTAATTATTTTTTAAGGGAGATGAAATTTCCCTTCAACCACCTTTTCTAATTCCCGAGATCACACTTGGGTGCAGGGGGAGAGCATAATTGAGGGTTAAAATTGATTTTTGGTCCCAAATTAGTTGACTTGTGTTTTGAAAAAGAAATAACTTCAACTCAAAACTTTAAATGTCAAATGAACCATCCATGTGGAAACAAAGCAAAGAGAAGAATAATGATTATTTTTACCCCTATGTGTTTGTGTTAGCTAACCTTCCTTTTTATAAAGGACTCTAAGTGAAGTGTGATTCCTTTACAAAATTGTAAGAAATTAAAATCTGAAGGCAAGGAGCCCTCAAACCACTCATAAAAACCCTTACAATTTGAAAAAAATGAACTTATGTGTGGGTTGTAGTTCTTACATTCACGCTACGCTAAGCACATAGAATGTGCATAATACGCGAAGTTATGAAGGTTGTCATGCGCACAGAGTGCAAAGTGCGCATAATGTGTGCTTGTGTGCCTCGAAAGTTGTGAACTGCCTGTCACGCATTGAGAAAGAAATTTCCAAATGAAATTCTCTTTCCTTAGCTCTTGATGCTGACTTTGGAAGACTAGATTAGGCTGGTTTTGTTACCTTCATATCCAAACAATTAGAAAGAAGTTCTCTCAAGTCTTAAATAGGGAGGAATTTGATTTGCAATCCCCAGTATTGTCACCAATTTGTTGTGTTGGTTTTGTCACATGGGTGAGAAAAAACACAACACTTACTTTCTTAGTTAAGTCAGCTAAAAAATACATAGGTTTGTGAGTTGATTAAATAACCAAATACACATGAAACAAGGAAATAGAAATAAAAAGAAAAAGAAATAAATGTTAGAGAAGCTTGCAAGAACTAGAACCATGAAAAAACAAAAAAAATGATAATCATATAGCTACCAATGGATCAATATATTGATAGTCTAACACCGTAGAGAAAGGAAAGGACTTATGAATCCCCTATTCCTCCTTGGGAGGGCTCTTAAGTTCCCTAATAAAGATCTCTTTTCTTCATGCAATGGCAAGTAACAATGGTGAAGAAATACAATGCCAATCATGTCAAGAGGTGAGTGGAATGGCCCTTTCTATAGTGCTTGAATGATTCGAAGAGAAAAGAGGATTCTCCAAGAAGAATTCTTGCAGCATAACAATACCTTGAAGTTCTTATTTTTATAGCACACCCACGGAACATATTTATAGTGTCCATTCATGGCAAGATACAACTAGTTCATAGTGTGAACAAGGGGCCTTTTAGGGTACTTCCTAGCCCTTGACCAACCTCCAAGCTAAATTTCGCTCAGATCCGAGTGTCAAATTGTGTTGGGGGTTGGACTGGAAGTGGTTGAGAGGCTGACAAGATTAATAAATGCATCGTTCATGAGAAGCATGTGGATTTTCTCATAGACATTCGCGCATCTTGCGCATTCTGTGCCCAGTGCACAATTAAGGATTTGTTAGCCTGCACATTCTGCGCACAGTGTGCACGCTTCCTTTGGTGAATTTTCACACTTTCATTTTTGAACCAAGTATATGGTTATGTGCCTTTTTAATGGATTTTGGTGTTGTAGGTGTACTAATTGCTGCTAGCATTGATGTCTTTCTTCAACCATTGTGTTCAATGCTGCAAATGATTTTTCAATGAT
Source organism: Picea engelmannii (assembly GCA_009831015.1). Taxonomy (NCBI): domain Eukaryota; kingdom Viridiplantae; phylum Streptophyta; class Pinopsida; order Pinales; family Pinaceae; genus Picea; species Picea engelmannii. The sequence continues at coordinate 97,514 of ML803483.1, read as the reverse complement.
AACAGTGGTAATCATTCAACTTCAATCAAGCAAAGCCAAAATCAAGTTCAGAGGACTCTAATGCAAATATCTGAGTCAAGAATCTGAGAAAACGGAGGCAAATTGAGCTTAAAACTGACCTAGGAAGGAGATCAACGCTCCTATAATAAGGTAGACAGGGCGTTCAAAAGAGGTCAACTCTCCCCCAAAAAGTGAGAGGGAGCATTGATAAGGTTTTTTAACGCTCTGCAAGCCACTCTAAGGGAGTGTTGAATCCTAGAAGTGGTCAAAAAAGAACAAAATCTGGCCCAGATTCAATAAAGATCAGGAAGATTTCAAGCATAAAAAAAAAAAAGAATCAATAGACAAATAATATTCAACATGTTAGAAGAAACCAAGGAAATACTATTAAAAGTTTGATCCCCAGTGGAGTTGCCAATTTTCTGTTATGTTAAAGTTCCCTTTGCGGATAGGTGAAACCCCCTTTTGGATCAAGACCCCTTCTTTGATCCAAATATAGAAGAAAACAAATGGACAGTAACTTCCCTTTAGACCTAATTCAACAATCATAGTAAGAGGAAAGAGATGGAACACCTTTTTATGATGTTGTCCTCACTGCTCCATCCTTTTGAACTTGATATCCAAGGTCCTAGGCACAATAAAATACCCGCAAAAGAACAAGACGAGATCCCTTTCTTACACACTATAATATTAAGTAAAAAATAGATCTATCTATGATTATTTTCATAACAATAGACATGTAAATACTTAAACGCATAAACATGAAAGGAATAGGCCAAGTTATGTATTAATGGAAAGACATAGTGAAGCACTTACAATCCAATGTTGGCCTTGCAACAATTCCTCCAGTCTCTCCTATCTAACCCTCTCTTGAATGTATCAAGATCAGAATTATGATGTTCTCATGGATTCTCCTCCCTTTTCACCTTTGATTGCACTCATTATATAGGAGTTGGAGGCTTCACCACCATGAAGTATCTTGGGAAATGGTTGAGGATTTAGCTCCATAAGTTGGGATTTGGTGCCTAGGATGGAGCAAAGAGATATGGATCGAATCCTTGACCTCATATTCTCATAACTAACCATTAGAATAAGGTTGGATAGCCATAAATCCCTCTAACCATGTAATGCCCCCTCCTTTACAACATGGGGTCGATCCCTGTCGGCTACCACTATAACCCAAGGTGCTTCACGTAGCCCGCAAGAATGGAGCACAAGTAAATCGGGGTGAGAATCAAACTTGAGACCTCCATTTTACAAATTTCCTTCCATTTACACGACACTTGCCAATTGGTCTACACCCCTACGAGCCTCAACGACCCTTTTTAGAAAACACGCTTTAATTTTAAAAAATCACACTCAATATTATTCAATATTATTGCATGTCCATAAAGAGAATAGGGAAATTTCCAACCCTTTTGGGGAGGAAGCTTTAGGTTCCCTTGCTCGAAGTTTTTACAAGTCCAACAAGACAGTAAGGAAACATTTTTAAATAAAATAGACCTCAGCTAAAAAGGAAATTCCATTCAATTAAGGATTAACCAGGAACCAAGCATGCGACACTCGAAAGTGATTCCTTAATTGTGAATACATTAGAAAGGTTCCCTCACCCTGCTAACTCGATGAATTAAGGCACAATTTAATTTTTTGGCTTAATTTAAACGAATAAGAATTTGCTCGCTCCCATATTTGAGGGATCTGTGATTCGTTAGGAATCACTCAAGTTAAAGTAAGAATGATGGCGAGAGTTAGGAATTGAGGCCACGCTGGAAGTCAGAGATCAAAAACTAACCATGAATTCACCCCATGTAGGCCCAAGATCTCAAATTCAGATTCACACAACCTTAAATTATACAGCCTCGCATTAAGAGAGGCCATTGTGGGAGGGATTCCTAAAAATTCATTCAACAAGAAGAGAAAATCAGATACACGGGCAATAAGCCACTGGGAAAAGTGACTCTATTTAAGGTTGTTAATACGTAGATAATCTAGATTTATTTTAATAATAACTCGATGATTTAATATAGTAGAGGGGCCATCCCTCATGTTTGTAAATTGGGAATTGATCGATTCTAAATAGTTGGAAGGCAACAAGGCGAGTTTGTCTTTTCCATTCCAAAGGAGTCGTTGTTGAATCGAGTATCCCAGTAATAGAGGGGCTGCTCGGGACAACTGGAAACGCTAGTATCCCGATTCCTATCTTAAGGTTGAGTCTCTTTCGCCTGGCTAAAGTCGAGACTTTTATTAAATAGTAATGTCTCTCTATTGCCAGCTCTATCCCGTTAGGATATTCCTACGAGATTGGAAGCTTGCTGACAAAGATTACTTGATCTTAGAGACCAGGTGCGAATTCGATTTCACTGAATTGTAGTCATAGTTTAAAGATACATTCATGGATCAAAGAGATGAGATTGGGCTCTGGGAGTCCAATCTCCCCCTGTATCTCTTTCCCCAAATCCACCATTTTCCCGAATTTTCCCTCAAATGCCAGGCTCATTAGCTCCCCAATCAGAGAGCCATAGTTTCATCGTCCGAAGAAACTCTGTTCTCTATCACACCCGAGGCCATTGATAAAATGATGTAGATATCTAGAGTTGAATCCCACTCTCCCCTCACCATTGAAGTTCCAATAGAAATGTACCAGAACCTATCTTTCCCCCAAAGAACCCAGATTTTTGAGCTTTTCCTCCCACAGGATGCCCAATTCCCTAAGAAAAATCCCCCTTACCACTCCTCCATGTTTTCAAAAAAGGGCAACCAAATTATTTCATCGCTATGTTGTTTGCTTGGCTATTTCTCAGACGAATGGGTGGATGAACCTATCTTGGCTTTCCTATTCATTTTCTCTGCTGAAGAAAAAGACACCATCTAGTTCGAATACAACACTTTTCTAGCAGATAACATCCATGAATAGCTTTTAAAATTCACCACAGAGGGCATGTTCTGGTATTCTTCAATACTGGATTACATGTTCACCTTCTTTCAAGCAGATAGGCTCTCTTTCCCAATGCAGAAAATGGACCAGGATGACAAACCACAGGCCTTAACCTCTTGGACCTCGTTGCTTAGAAAAAACTCCACAGAGTTTAATTTCAAACAGTTTATTGAGCATTTTTACCATCTAGTGGTGAGCTTGTTTGGTGGTAGACTAGAGCCAAGGATAAATGAAGAGATCCAGAGAATATTACACCTCTCGGACCTTGCCAAGTCTGGGGATTGGTACTTGTATCAAAATCACACAGAAATCAGAGTATATGGGTGTGAATTAGCTCCATACAAACTGCCCAAGTACTTGCCTGTTAAGATATTTTCCCTAGAGTATATTAGACAAATGATAAATTCAGATGATATACATTTTGTATCTCTGAAGAAGAAACAACAAATGAGAATCAAAGGGCAGATAGGACCCTTTATATGCAACAGTGGAGCTATTGGGGAAGAGGCAAACAAATTATTAAAGGAAATGAAATTTAGTACTAGTTTCACTTGGCGCTATGATCCATGTGGGATCATTGCAGAGATGAGAGTGAAGAACAAAAGTTCCCCGTATGCTCATACGCTCAAACTAGAAATTGAGAAATTTGTGAACCAGATAGAGTGGGAGGTGAACACTCTGGAAGACACTGAAAAGCAATCTCATCTAACCATGATTTCACAAATAGCCACTCCACAAGTACCAAAGGAGAAAAGACCCAGGAAGGATGTCTCTCCTTCAGTCACTGAAGTATCAACAGAAGATTTCCAGGTGTACGAGAAAAGGCCTAAAGCTACTCACACTACTGACAGGACTGGAGAGGAAGAGACCCACTCTACCACTATAGTTGAAGGGGAGAATTCATCACCTTTCTCAAGCAGTCATCATATGATGTCTACTTATTCCTCAAAGAAGTAGACCGATACCACTGTGATCACCCAACCTCCACCGGGATCTGTAAAACTGATCATTTTTTAAAAATATGATTTGATTAACAAGAAAAACTAGATGTTGATGAGCAACACCTATGCTCGGTTCTGGAAGAAAACGTCCACAACACAGCACAGATTGTTATCATCTTTTGATACAGAGAAAGGGAGAATTCACATGGCATTTTTGCAGGCACAAGTGCCCCATCCAAACAAAATCACTGACTACAAGAGGGCTATATTGGAGTTTAACACCGAAGATGTACATCTAGATGATCAGATGGATCTACACAAGAAGATTGGAGAAATGATTTTCTCAACATTATCCAATGCTTCCACTTCTGCTGCCAAATTACAGGTTTTTTCTAAACAATGTTCAAACCCAATTAAAGTTGGAGAAAATATCATCCTTTGCAAAGGATAATAGGATTAAATCCTTGGAAGAATTGGTGCTCAAAATTGGGTATGACCCCTCAAATGTGAAAGCAGTTGAGGAGTTGCTCAAGAAAAAGAATGTTGACATAGCATCTTTGAGGAAGCAACTGAAATTGCCAGCTACAGAAGACTCACAGGCCAAAGAGATAGTTGAGATAGAAGGGGAGAAGGAGAAATTTCTAAAGCTTATCATGGAACAAAATGCACAAATAAAAGAGATGGAAGCATAGTTGGAACGGTTAGTAAAGGAGAAGGAACAAGCAACACCGATGGAAGTCATCCCACTGAGTGCAGTTCCTCTCACAAGAGTTAGCACAACAACTGTATCAACAACTAGTACAACAGAACTTCCATCAGCCACCCCACTGACAGCTTTGGAAAAATATGTAGAGCTAGCAAAATCAATGGAGGATATGACCCTACAAGGAACAGAGATCAATAGATTGAAAAAGGAGGTTGAGAATCTCCACGAGCTTAAGTCTTCCTACCAGACAAACTACAACATTGAGAGGCAAACACAGAAAAGATCAAGCATGAAATATAGCAGCTACAAAAGAAAACAGTGGTGGGAAAAACACTAGTTGAAGCCAAGGAGAACATTTGGATGAACATCTCCAAGTCCATAAATGAAATTTGGCCCATGGTTCAAATTATGTTTGAACAACAGGAACTAGTGTTGAGGAGTAGGCAGGCCATTGATAAGATAAAGGGAGAGCCGGGGGAAATTCCCACAGAAGAAAATGAAATCATTAGATTTTTGAATTTGAAGACTAGGGAAGAGCTGGAAGACTTGAATATTGAAGATAGGACGGAAACCATCCTCGAAGTCAAGAGGGTTCTGACTAAAACAGATTGATGTTGCAACTGGAGGAGAAATTAAAGAACATGGACATCATAGTTTAGAGGTTCTTCTGCAAGATCGATGCCTTTCAAAATAAAGGTCTTCATGGTTTACTGGTACTGAAAGACAAGCTAATGACCCTCTCTGACTACAAGAAGAAGATTTCCACGGTGGCCAAGGACAGTTCCAAGTTTTCATGAATACAGGGCAGCATAATAGGCAAAACATTTCTAGAGACTTTGCAGTTGGACCTCAACATCTAGCACGAGATCAAATATATTTTCATCACCAGGCCGACGTTTTCTAAATATACAGAAATGGATGAAATCTACCGAAGACTGCTCAAGTCACCATTCCCGGTCAGCAAAGATGGGAGGAGTTGTGCACATTGATTGAATGAGGGATGAGGTGTACAATCTAACTCAACATGAAGAGCAGTCAAAGTCACGTGAATGACTCATCAACAACCTTCCCCAAAATCAGCATGAAAGATCCGACAGATCATCATCAGTTCCTACATTTTTGTATCTTGTTATCTAGTTAGTTAGATCTAAAATCTGCCACATCCTGATCATAAATGACATGGTCGTTTGTAATTATTGATTATAAATACTTTGAACTTGGAAGTATTGGGGGTTGATTTTTTACGCCCTAGCAAGATGTAAGCACTGTAATTTTCTCAAGAGAACTACCAGTAATAAAAGGGATGTTTCACAGGATTCCTGCGTGTTAGTTGTTGGTGAAGTTTTCTCCTCTTTGTTGAATGCTTATCTCTCTCAGTATTCATTTTTTTTTTCTAAATCTGATCATTTGAAAGTAGCGAAAGTTGCAAAATTTATCCTCGTATACTATGTTTTTGACTTTTAATGATCTAAATGTTTTCTTATGATGTTATAATTAAGAAATTCTTAAATGCTTCTTGGTTATAATTGATTATCTCATCTTTTCTTCTTTCCATCATTTTTATGCTAAAGAATCCAACAGTTGCATTATCTTGCCCTGTGAGAATACCTTTTAAAATCTGTTAGTCAGTCTCTAATTTTATAAAACATACCCCATAGCCCAATGGAGGCGTAAACCTTTTTCAACCATTTTATAAAAACAAATAACTCGGTCCTATTTATTTTAACTAGCCTAATATCTGAATTTTGAAACAAACTTAAATCTTACAGAGAGATCCCTCTCTGAAACTGGTAGGGCTAGATCCCAGTTTCGGAGTGGTTGGATAAAGTTACCTTTGGTAAATTTCTTCTGCCTTTCAACAACCTCTGGGAATTTACAGAGTGATAACAAGTTTATTGCAACTAAAGTAGTTCCATGTGATAATGTTAACACATCGATGCTACCGTGATATTGGAACATCGATGTTTTGTTTAATGGTGTGTTGTAAAGGATAGAGCACCAAGAACGAGACATCGACTGAGATTCCCCACTATGCCAAGTCGATCAATATCTCTCTCTGTGTGGTTTTTTGAACAACACCGATGCATTTGATTAGAATGGTTGCACCACTACATTAAATTTTATATATCATTTAGTTATTTTTTTGCTTAATTAAGTGAAATATACTAGTTCGGGGAAAACCAATTATGTGTTGGTTAAGAGGCATTCCAAACGATGCACCGCTTTGTTTTTTAAATTTATCGTGTTGTCTCTTCCTTGAATGAAACAGGTGCATAATTTTATAGTATATGCATCAGAGGAAGTGCTTACTGTGAATTTAAAAAAATATGCACCACTTATAGGTGAGTTGAAGCGTTCAAGCACACTGCTCAAAATTGGAAAAAAATTGAAAAAAAATCCAAATAACAATACAAATTCAAATTTTGATTGGATGAAAATGAAATTAGGAAGGTAATAAAAAATTTACCTAGCCTCTTGCATCCCGAGGAGGCATGGTTTCACCATTGAGAGGAAATTAAAGTTCATGGTAATTTCCAAAATTTGGAAATGTGTGGAATCTATCAATGGAGCTATCCAAGTCGTTGTAGAGTACTAGAAACATGGTGTCTTTGAAAGGAGGGTGAGCACCAATGCTTTCTTGAGAGTTTGGAAGCATGGGATGAACTGTAACAATGAAAATCGGTTTGGAAATTATTATTTTTATTTAACTTACCACGGTGCACCTAATGACAGAGATGCACAACGATGTGTAATATTCAACTGCACCATTGTGCTTTATTCGGTGTGTGTTATTTTTATTATAATTTATGATGGGACTTTGAACATTGAAGAAATGGTGCTTTATTGTTTATGTGTGCACTGATGCATATGTACCTTAAATTCCCACCAATAAAAAAACTCTTCTATAAAGAAAGAAGGGATAGATTTTTGGGGGAGATTCCATAAAAACCTCCACAAGGAGATCTCATTGTAGTGATAATTGGAGAATTAGTTAACAAAAAAGGCATGAAAAACCACTTGAAAAGGTCTTCTTTAGACTTAAAGGTGGTATCCCATACATCAATTTTCTCAATTGATACATAGTAGTAGCCAACTCACTAAAAAACTTGTCAACCTTATGTTTATCAAGAAGATAATCAACTTGGGGGGATTGCCTATGGATTCATGATTATGATTTTGTTCAAATATTTGTAATCAATAAAGTGTCACTACATTCCATCATTCTTCTTCATGGAAATAATTAGGATTATGAAATGAGAGAATATTGATCGAATGTGACCCTTTTGTATGAACTCTTGAATATGGTGTTTTAATTATTTATTCTCCAAAAGTGAGCGTTGGTATATTGGGCCATTAGGTAAAGGAGTACTAGGTATCAAATTAATTGAATGCTTGAATTGGAAGTGGAAAGGAACCCTTGTAGTTGAAGTAAATATATCTTTGTATTCTTCCTCTATATTATCCACCTTCTTCTTCTCTGTAGAGAAACTGTAACACCCCATCTTCCCCCATAACTTTAATTATTCTTAAGAATTCATATGATTGTGTTTATGAAGCTTGTAATCATGTTTTGATTAATGAAATACACCACACAACTTATTGAGAGGGAAAAGAGTTGAGAGTGATAACCATCGTATCACATGTGGAATTGATGAAGTGAATTGGTGCGATGGGGCTAAGATGTTTTAGTGAAGAAAATAGGAAGCTTGTTTAACAAGCCAACTTATGCTTATAAAACATAAACTCACACCTACTAGTGTACCCATATCAATATGGTTCCATGTGTCTAGTTATGGAAGTCATATCGGTGGTTGAAGCAGTTGATAACTACTAACATTTTTGGTCCCTTGCAGAAGGAAAAGGTTCAAATGAGTGAATTGACAAACATGACACCCATGGAGTTCCCCCTTCAAAGATTCAGACTTTATATAGTAGGTTGCATCTGACAAAATTCGTCGGAATCCCAAGGATTGGAGGAGGAAGATACCAAAGGTGGAAAACTTCACCCAATGACATACAAGAAAGAGAGAGAGAGTAGTGTGAGGAGAGCACAGAGTGCATAAAAGAGAATACTATGAGGAAAGAGTAAGAGGGAAACTAACTCACATGATAAGGGCACAACTAACATAGATCTTCTTTGATGCAGATTCAAAGAACATAAGAATTTAGAGAGATTTCCTTGAAGAAAATAGGAATATCATCTAAGATATTGATGATCTCCTTGAAATAGAGAAGACCCAAATCCAGACTAGAGTAATAAAGGGTCACAACTTGGTACTAACTGGATAGAAACTGGCACTAGTAAGGGGAGGTCACCGAGGGACTGTATAGAAAATAAGGACCCCCTTTATGTAGAGGAAATCAAGGTGGATAGGTACCTGATAAACTTGTGGAAGCCCTAAGCTCAGTGGGATTGGAGTAGCTTATACTATTGTTAGTGGAGGAAGGAGAGTAACCCTCCTAGATCATCCTAAATCTATAATTCAACTGAATCATTCCCTTGTGATATCATGGATTAGGAACTCTACAATATGGCCTAAGGTTGGGAGGAATGACATCCTCTCTCAGTCAGTTGGTTGCTCATACTTTCCTGAACAAATATGTATTTAACATGGCTTGTTTGATGTAAGATAATGATGTAGATGTGTGGTTTTTGGCTTAATGGAAAATATGAATGCATGTAAATAATGAATTGAATCCCTGAGTAAAATGGAATGTGTTTCTTTTCCTTCACTATTTAAATTTGTTAACCCTTGAGTAAGTCAAGTCGAGATGGTTTGTGATCCCGAGGAGTTTGCATCTTAGGAGGAAATCTTGCAAGACATGGAAAAAATATCCATTTGGAAGATGGCATGAATGCCTTAGTACTTGGAAGGCCCCGTAGGGGTGAAGGAATATTGTATTATGAGAGAACCTCGTGTTATTGAGTGGAAATTTTGCAGGACATGAATGAAATATTCATCCAATACTGGCAGAGGGGATACTCTGGTGCATGGGAAAGGTCTCTATGCAGTTTGGAGAGAGCTAACCCCATGAACGTTTTACCTGACTTGAATGGAAATCTTTCAAGATGTGAAAACTTCATCCTAAGGGACTGAGAGATATTTAGTTGGTCTTAGGGTAGTGTCAAATATCTTGAATACCCCCTCAAATTGGCTAATTCCTAATTTCATACAATAGTCTAGAAGTGATCGAAAAAGGATCCAGAGAAGGCTAAGAATAACTCAGAACGCACATAAGAAAATCAAGATGCTCAAAATGGCTTCAGCAGACAGCAAAAGAGAAAAGATTCAAAGTTCCCAAAACTCATTCAAAACGGCATATCGCGAAGAGCACGCCACAAGATTTCTAACGGTGCAAATGACTCGTCAAGCGGAGTTACAGATCAAAAGTTATAAGTGGTCAAATTTCAGGTCAAACTTGGTCAAAAGTAAAAAATTCAAGGTGACACGTGGCACCACTACAAGGGTGACACATGGCACATATGTACATCTGAGTTTCCATGGGATGGCATGGCAAGGTTGTACAAATTGATGGCAGACACATGGGCAAATCAGGTTGTGACAAGTGTCAGTTTCATGGGAAAATAATATGGTGCCACGTGGCCCAATCATGGGTTGCCATGTGGCACCCCTCCAATGGTTGGTGTGTGAAAAAGTTATATGACTCCATATGAGTCAAACTCATGACCTCCATTATCTCAAAGGCCCCACAACTCCGCACTATCCAACCCTCCATTACATAGGTCTTGTTTGTAATGTTGTGAAACCTTTATTTAAGTTTAATGTTTTATGTATACGCTAAAGGAAAGGGGTTCGGCCTTTGGCCCATCCCTTGGTTATATGTTTATCCCATACGACCACAGCCTCTGCCATCCTAGGGGCTTATTCCAACTCCACCATTTTATTAGCAACTACCACTATATTTAGAACATTCTTCCATTTTTAAAACCACCGCCAAAACGTCTGCCAATTTTAGAGCGTGCGCCGAATTTGGGTGGTAACCATGTATTAAAAGAGTAGATTCCACTGGATTTGATCCCGGGACCTCCACCAACCTATTTCCTAAATATAGCTACGCCTAACAGGGCGACAAGCATCACACTTATTACATAACCGCCCGCAAACTTGTATAAGAAAGGCCCTTCAATCAATGTTTCGGGACAGAGACAAGACAGAGCATGAGAGAGGAGTCTGAGTGTGCCTATATGGACTGTGTATGGAATGGGGCATGCTTTTCTATATTTCTCATTCATTTATTGCAGGAGCAGGGGCACGAAAATCGAGGCAGAGGTGTCTCTTGGGCCAAAAAGTGTCTGACTCGGATCGAGACGTGGAGACAATTTTTTTAGGTAAGACGACGCCACGAATGCAGTGGTGGTGTTAGTTTTCTGATCTAAGCAAAGATTTTGTATATTAACTCCAGAATGAGGTATACTTATGTATTTTTCCCAATTCTTTTGTGGAGTCAATAAAAAGACCCACCCATTTGAGAGCAGGACCCGGAGACATAGTCCACTAGGGACGAACTCCGTTATCAAGTTCTTTGTGTTCATATTGCATGATTATGTCTTTTTCCTTTTGAACTTTTCCTTCTTTATGGTGTACTTTAGTTTATTCTCATTTAATACAGTTCTTTAATAATTCACCTGACGAAAAGATCATGGATCATGTTGGTATCAGAGCAGTCGTCTTTGACTTGAATTGTTGAGTATGAATGCTTACTAGGGCCAAGCATAAGCAGGGTGAAGGAACTCTTAAGACGTTCAATCCTGAAGTTGGTCGTGCATCCCGAAGGAAGAACATGGTAGAAGAGGACAAGCGTGATGAACAGGAGAAAAACTTTCACATGGTCTTTTATCGCATGTCAGAAATGGTCGAACGAATGTATGGAGATTATGAGAAGAGGATGAAGAAGAAAGGGAAGAAAAAGGGAGCACATGCAGATGATGATGCTTCAGTAAACCAAGGGGCTAGAGGAGATCCTCCTAAGCCTCCATCTTCGCCTTCAAGTTCTAGTTCTTCTTCCTCTTAGCATTCTCATCACTCTCAGCATTATAACTATAAAGCCTCTTTTAAGAAACCATTATTAAATCTTGATGTAAAGTTTGTTTTACCTATGTTTAATGGAGATGCTAATCCTAAAAAGTTAGAAAATTAGATTCGACAGGTTGAAGTATATTTTCGTGTTCATCATATTGACAAAGAGGAAGTTAAAGTGCAATTGGAGTCTCTTCGGTTGGAAGGCACTGCTCTTGTATAGTGGGAGAACAAGTTTCATGACAGAAGTAAGTGTAGTAATCTTATTTCCTCATGGTCTAAATTTAAATCAGAGATAAGGAAGCAATTCTATCCATTAGGGTACTTACATAAAGCAATGATGGAATGGAAAAATTTGAGGTAGAGTAAAGGACAGATTGTACAAAGTTTCACAGAAGAATTTAGGAAGAAAGCTCTCGCATTGAATATTCCTTCGGATTATTATGAAACTTTAATGAAGTATATTGGTGCACTTCACAGTTATATTCATCATACTTTACTCGTGTTTAACCCCACTAGCCTTGACAAAGTTTGTGTGCAAGCCACTCACCTTGAGAACAGGGGGAGACATGTTCAAGAAGATCCCACGAAGAAACCTTCCAATTTCCCACACAAGACTTTCAAGAATTTCAAAAGGAAGGACAGGAAGACTGCTACAGTAACGAGAGAAGGAGGAAAACCATCTTGCACTCATTGCAAGAGGAGAGGTCACGATGAAGAACACTGTTGGAAACTACATCCAGAAAAGAAACTGAAACAGTTCGATGGAAAGGGGAAGACAAAGACTGATGCTACAGTGCAGCAAGATCTTGGTTCTGAATCGGGATATGAAGGAAAGATCACAGCGGCTGGAGTACAAGGTAAAGATTCCCTTCATGCTATTTCAAGTTCTAATGATGAATCTCATATTGATGAACGAAAGAGGAATGAGTTATTTCATATACGAGTTGTATCTAAACATACTAAGATAGATACATTATTTGATCCGGGTACCCAAGTAAACTTAATATCTGAAGCACTTGTCAAGAAGATGAGTCTTGTAATGAAACCACATCCAAAGCCTTATCCTTTTGGTTGGGTATGTGATAAAGCAAAACTTATTGTCACCAAACAATGTAGGATCATATTTGCTATTTCTTCAAAGTTGATTGATGAAGTGGATTTGGATGTTGTACCACTTGATATATGTGGCATAATGTTGGGGAGTCCTTATCTTTATGATAGAAAAGAAATCTTCTTTCGTCATGAGAACAAATACCACCTTACTAAAGGGGGAGTGGAATATATTGTTAGATCTCACAACATGAGGGTAAATGCAACACTTGTTAGTGTGGGGCAAATGAAAAGACTCATAACCACTAATAAGAGATATGTACTCATGGTCATCAAAGATAATTATGTCGGGACATCCGACGCTTTCCAAGGTGATCCATCTCATAAAAATGAATTAATTGATATTGTTTATAAGTATGATGATATTTTTTAGGAACCAGATGGATTACCTCCTAAGAGGGAAATCCAACATGAGATACATCTTCAATAGGATTCTCCTCTTCCTAATGTGGGCATGTACATGATGTTAGTTGTGGAGATGACAAAGATCAAGAAGTAGGTACAGGGCTTATTGGATCAAGGGGTCATCAGGCCCAGTTCATCTCCTTGTGGTTCTCTGATCATGATGGTGTGAAAGAAAGATGGCACATGGGGAATGTGTGTCAATTACCAGGCTTTGAATAAAATCACGGTGGAAAATTGCTACCCTCTTCCTCGTATAGATGATTTACTTGATCAGTTGAAGAATGTTGTTTATTTCACTAAGTTGGATTTTCACAGTGGATATCATCAAATCAGGGTTGAAGAAAAGGATGCATGGAAGACTACCTTTAAAACTAAACAAGGATTGTTTGAGTGGTTAGTTATGTTGTTTGGGCTTTGTAATGCTCCGACAACTTTCATGTGTGTGATGAATGATGTATTCAGGACTTTCCTGGATGACATTGTGATTGTGTATTTAGATGAAATTCTTGTTTTCAATGGGACTTGGGATGAACATGTAAGGCATGTAAAGCAGGTATTGGATACTTTGCAAAGGGAAAAGATATATGTGAAAATGTCTAAATGTGAATTTGACAAGACTGCACTTGTATACTTAGGTCATATCGTGGGAGGAGGAAAATTGCAGATTGATCCTTCCAAAATTGAAGTAATTGTAAAATGGCCCGAGCCAAATATTGTGACCTAAGTATGAAGCTTCTTGGGTGCAGTCCAGTATTAGAGAAGATTCATTCCCAATTTCTCCTTTATAGTAGCTCCTTTGCAGACCTTAACCAGTGTGAAAAACACTTTTCAGTGGGAAGGAAAGCAACGAAAAGATTTCAACACTTTAAAGGAAAAGATCAGTACCGCACCAGTATTAGCACTGTTGAATCTTCAACGGCCTTTTGAGATCGAGACAAATGCCAATGGATATGCTATTAGTGCAGTATTGATGCAATATCGTAAGCCTACCTGTTACCACTCTGATACTTTTAACCAAATTGTTGTTAACTATCCTACATATGATAAAGAGTAGTATGCATTAGTTCAAAGCGTAAAGAAATGAAAGCACTACTTGTTAGGGAAGGAAACAATTATACATACAGATCACCATCCCTTACAGTATCTTCAAGCATAGACCAAACTGCAACAATCTCGACACTACAGATGGATGATTTTTCTACAACAATTTTATTTGGTAATAAATTACAAGAAGGGTACATGTAACAAGGTAGCCGATATGCTTTCTAGACCTCCTATTATTGCTTCTATTATTTTAAAGAATATTTATTTATCTCATGATAGCTATGTAGAACAATATGCCATCGATGAAGATTTTAAAGAAGTATATGAGAAGCTAACCCATGGTGCACAGGTAGAGAACTATTGTTTGTAGGGAAAATTACTCTATCATCTTGGGAAGCTATGTATTCCTACAAGTGAACGAGTCCATGTAATACGAGAAGCTCACACTTCTCTTGTATCTGGTCATTTTGGGGTAGGAAAAAATATGGCTCATTTGCATAGGTTTTGTTATTGGCCTCAAATGAAAGAAATTGTAAATAATATGTAAAGGGTTGTGTGAAGTGTTCTATTTGTAAGCCCACTAATAGAAAATTGGGGCTATACTCACCACTTCCTGTTCCATCCCATCCATGGGAAACCATTTTCATGGATTTTGTAAGGGGTTTACCAATGACCAAAGGGGGTCATGATTATTTTTATGTCGTAGTGGATAGGTTCAAAAAGATTTGTATCTTTATACCATGTAAAAAGCATATCACTACTGAGCAGACTGCTAATCTCTTCTTTCAATATGTTTGGGTTCACTTTGGGTTACCAACGTCCATTATCTCGGATCAAGATACTCGATTCCTTGGGGATTTTTGGACTAGATTGTGGAGAATGATGGACACCAAATTAAAGAGGAGCATTGCTTTTCATCCACAGATCGATGTGCAGACATAGGTGGTAAACAGAACAGTGGTACTTTTGCTTCGAGGCTACTGCAGCAAGCATCCTAAGTTATGGGATGAACAGATACCCTATGTACAACATGCTTATGATCGAGCTTTACATTCATCCACTCATAGTTCACCTTTTTAGACGTGTTTTGGGTACCTACCAAAGGTTCCTTTGGACTTGATGTATGGGAGAGATGTCAACGTGAATGAAGAATGAACAGAGGATAGAGCCCGCAAGTTCATTCAGAGGATCCAGCAGATACACCAGGTAGTCAGGGAACATTTGGAGAAGAGTCAAGCACAATATAAAGCTCAGCATGACAAGCATAGGGTTGATCATCAGTTCTAGGTTGGAGACCGGGTATGGCTTCACATCAGCAAGGAACGATTGAAGGGTGAAGGCAAGAAACTCAAGCCCATATGATATGGACCCTTCACTATTTTGGAGAAAAGCAGCACTAATTCTTTTCGTTTAGATCTTCCACCGTATATGCAGATTTACTCCGTTGTAAACGTAGAGAACTTGAAACTTTTTGAGCCTCCCATGATCATGGATCAGGATGAGGAAGTTTCAATACCTTTAGTTGATGATTTTTCACCTGAGTACTTGGATGAGTCACAAGAATATATCATCCTGGACAGAAGGACGAGGACTTCTAGCAAGGGTGATGTTGATTATCTTCGAGTAGGATTAAAGGGAACACATCCAAGTAAGGAAAGGTGGATTGATAAGAATAAAGTGAGGGGAATCTTCCCTCACTTACCAGTTGATTAATGAAAGATTTTGGTGGTCCAAAAATCTCTCAGTGGGAAGGCATGATCCAAAAAGGATGCAGAGAAGGCTAAGAACAACTCAGAATGCACAGAAGCAAATCAGGATGCTCAGAATGGCTTCAGCAAACAACAAAAGGGAAAAAATTTCAAAGTTCCCAAAACTCAATTAAAACGGCATGATCGTGAATACGTGTCGCAATACTTCTAATGGTCCAAACGGCTCGTCAAACGGAGTTACATATAAAAAGTTATAAGCAGTCAAATCTCAGATCAAACTTAGTCAAAAGTAAAAAAGTCAAGGTGACACGTGGAACCACTGCAAGGGTGACACGTGGAAAGTCCATACATTGGAGTTGGCATGGGATGATGTGGCAAGTTCGTATAGATTGATGGATGGCAGACACGTGGGAAAATCAGGTTTTGACAAGTGTCAGTTTCATGGGAAAGTAATATGGTGCCACGTGGCCCAGTCATGGGTTGCCACGCGGCACCCCTCCAATGGTGGGTTTGTGAAAAATTTATATGACTCCATAGGATTCAAACTCATGATCTTTGTTATCCCAAATTCCCCACAACTCCGCACTAGCCATCCCTCCATTACATAGGTCTTGTTTGAAATGTGGCAAAACCTTTATTTAAGTTTAATGTTTTATGTATACGCCAAAGGAAAGGGGCTAGGCCTTTGGTCCAACCCCTGGTTATATGTTTATCCGATACAACCATAGCCTCCTCCAGCCTAGGTGCTTATTCCAACTCCACCATTTTAGTAGCAACTACCACTATATTTAGAACATTTCGCCATTTTTAAAACCACCGCCAAAACGTCTGTCGATTTTAGAGCGCACGCCAAATTTGGGTGGTAACCATGTATTAAAAGAGCAGAGTCCACGGGATTTGATCCCGGGACCTCCGCCAACCTATGGCCTAAATATATCTCCGCCTACTAGCACGCCAAGCATCACACTTATTACATAACCGCCCACAAACTTGTATAAGAAAGGCCCTTCAGTGAGTGTTTTGGGACAAAGACAAGACAGAGCATGAGAGAGGAGTCTGAGTGCGCCCGTATGGACTATGTATGTACTGGGCACAATTTTCTAGATTTCTCATTCATTTATTGCAGGAGCAGTGGCACAAAAACCGAGGCAAAGGTGTCTCTTGGGCCAAAAAGTGTCTGACTCAAATCAAGACGTGGAGACAGTCATTTTAGGTAAAATGACGCCACGAATGTAGTGGTGGTGTTAGTTTTAATATCTGAGCAAATATTCTATATATTAACTCCATAATGAGGTATGCTTATGTATGTTTCCCAATTCTTTTGTGGAGTTAATAAAAAGACCTACCCATTTGAGAGAAGGACCCAGAGATGTAGTCCACCAGGGACGAACTCCATTATCAATTTATTTTTGTTCATATTACATGATTATGTCTCTTTCCTTTTGATATTTTCCTTCTTTATGATGTACTTTATTTTATGCTCATTTAATACATTTCTTTAATAAGTCACCTGACGAAAAGATCTTGGATCAAGAAGAAAACCATGTGTTGAATCAGGGACGATCGTAGTCATAGATTTGACATAGAGAACAAATATAAACCTTACACTGGTGGGTGATATCTTTGGACGTCACCATTTGTGGAGTCGAGATAATGAGAGATCCTGACGTGGACGAAGTCCCAGAACCCTCGGAAGTCGTCCATCCGAGTGATAACATGATCAGGACCATTCTTTGGGAGGTCGAGTGGATAAAGAAACTAAGAATTAGAGTGAGGAGATATGACGACAATGAGGGAGTGTCAACGAAGACGAATACTTGGGAAGAATGAGAACCATTGATCAACACACAAGCGAGATTTAATATTAGTTGTGGATTGTCGTGGGTTCCACTTAGGGGAGGAAAAATGGAGAAGCAATGTGACACCGATAAGGAGGGCAACATGGAAACTAGTACACCTTGATAAGTGATGTCCGTCAATGGTGGAATGGTCGATGGGACGATAGTGGGCCTGGAGGAGCTGGAAGTCCTTAGGTATTTTATTTAAAACCATAACTGTGGGATATATATGTCGATATATCCTAGCAATTTGTTGGAATTTGGCGTACATGAGTCCGGAGTGAGGCCAGGAATATGGGTCGATGACGAAATAATTTTGGGGTCAAATGACAATCATTGATCGACGAAGAGGCGAGATGAGATCTCAGTCGTGGATTTGTGTAGGTCCCACCTATTCACCTTAGAAGACGTTAAAAGTATAGACATTATTCGTCAAATGATTCAAAGGCGTCGATGTGATAATAGTCATTAGATGTCAAAGATCGAGAGTGATCAACTAAAGGATTGAACTTCGAGAGAGTTTTTCGTTAGAACGAACTTGTTGGTTGGGGTGTCTCATAACTTCTATGGGGTAAAACCCCGATGAGGACGACGACAACGGAGATCGACCCAAATGATTAAATCCATTACAGTGGAAGGTTTGATGAGCCAAGTGTCCAGTGCCACACCACATTTTGATTCAGTTTCATGTCGAATGGTATGAATGGCAGGGTGCCATGTGGATGCCACATGGCAGTAAGGTAGATTTGAAATATGTAATCCTGAGAACTTTGGAAGAATGTAACTTTCGACGTAGAGCTCAATTTTGAGCATGAGTGTAGTCATTGGAAATATCTCGGTGGTTAGAAGTATTTAATGAGACTTAGAGATGGATTAAAATTGAGATAGAAGGAGAAGGAAATTTAGACACCCCACCAGCCTATGTGAGGTTTAGGGGGTTGGGTGTGTTACAAAGACCCCATGTAGAGGCCATGGTAGTCACAGAAGTATTTTTTTCACCTTCTAACCAAATCATGGAAAAAACAAATATCCAAGTCTTAGATATTACCTTTATTCATTGTTTCAATGATATAAAGGAAGTTGCAATAGTTGAAACTACCTTTGGTATCTTGTAGAGTTGATGTCTCATAGTAACAAAGACAGTACAAGGCCTCGACTTATAAACAACATGGTGTTTCCACGTAGAGGATTCTCTTAAAATAACATCACGTAGTTCCTCATCTTTGAAGGGCTTAATTTCATAGGGTAGGTGGAATTGTTGACTAATTTAGATGTCTCATCCCACGCTCATCCCACTCATGGTGTATGACTAGGGGTGCGGTGGTGTCAATAAATTCAATATATTGATGGATTTATTTGAGATTAGGTTCTTTTGGCTATCATCGTTAATAATAAAATATATTATAGTCCCACTTTGTAGTGTACCCAACCCCCCCTTTACCATTGTTTAGGTTATGGGGCACTGCAAAACAACTTGAAATTTCTTTGCTATGATTTTGTAGCATCCCAAGATGTCTTTCCTTGGCCATCTAGCAATACCGACAATTTTATTTTTCCTTATAAACATTATGTGAGGCTGAGTTTAACTTGAAGAGTAATAAAATATAGAATTCATATGCAAATATAAAGTAACAACAGAAATAACAATGCATAATTCAAACTCTTTCAAATCCTTTCCACTCAAGTTTATAATTTTTAATTACTTTTGATGCCTCTAACTCTGTATCCTAGAGTAGCATGATAGAAGGATTTTTATTCTTTACAAGATTTCTTATTGATTTAACTTTGAACCTTCTTCCAATACCTCTACTATTCCAAGAGATGATGATAATTACTTACCAGATGTTTTTTGAACCTTTCCAGTGGAAAAGGTCAAGGATCTCATTTTCCTTATGTTTCTCGCCCTTGATCCTAAAGATATTTCAATAGTAGACTGGGTGCCCAAATGATTTTCCTTATTTGCAATTTCTTCCATTTTATCTCTAGCTGGTTTTCTTCCTACATTGTTCGGTAACCTTTCTTCTACGTCATCAACTTCCTTTTATTCTTCATTGTTTTATTATTGAGATTTTATCTAGGTAAATATTTTGGATGGAAATATTGGCTTTTTTGGAGAGTGATTTAGCACATCCTGATAATATGATACATTTGTTTCTACTCCTGGAAAGGATAGAGCTTTTGGGATTTCTTCGATCATTGGAATTGAGAAAGAAATCATTCAATCTACTTGGGTTGCTACTAATATCTCAAAAATTCGTGTGAATTCTTCTTGAGCCAAGGCTTCAAACCTATTCAATCTTTGAATAGTGTTTCCTTCCTTCAGTCAATCTGGACATCTCCTTGTCGAATCATGGGGATGAATCTTGGTGGGTTCGAATATCTGAGATTATTGATTTCACTACCTTGATCTTGAGGGATTTAATTGACTAGATGCTATTAGTGTTGGCTTAGAGATCTAAGGGAGAATGCTTTGCTTCTCATTTGATTATTTTTTTTGTAAATTTATGCCACTATTCTTCCTTCTCTAGAGATGGTTGGTCTATCTAAGGGTTTTTTTCTTGCAATCTTTCAAAAAATGGTTGTACTCGTTGTAGAACTTGCACTTCAAGGGGGTTTTTTCGTAATCCATAGGTTCTATGTGCTTCCAATTTCCCAAGAATAGTTGTATGGCTTTAACAAGACTCTTTTCCAGATCTACTTATATAGATATGTAAATATATGGAAACATGCCATCCTTCAGTTTAGATATATCGATATACTTGCCCAACGTATCACCTCCACAACATGTGATGTCTTCATTCCAAAAATGCAATGAAAGATGTAGCAAGTGAACCCATTCATCTGAAAGGGATTTGAACCAATGAATGGTTATAACACTCAATACTTGCAAGTTATTTCGGTAATTAATAAAGGTTATTAAACTATATAAAATTTTATGTAAATTTAAAAGTGATGAGACAAAAATAGAGGAAAAATAAATAAATAAATGAAAAAAAAAAAGAATAGGAGAAGAGAAGAGGCTAAGGAATGGGAAGTGAAAGGTCATGAATGTTGACCTTCCCATTCCCCTAGTTCTTCCTATTTCTTCCATTTTCTTCACTGTCAAAGGGACTTTTTGTTGGCTAAGAGAGGAAGAGGATAGAGAGCCAAGAGTTGCATTGTAAAAAAGATTGTTGAAATCAAATTGACTAAGCCCCCATTTGAAGTTGGTTTTCTCATTTTGGTTTCTAAGTTAAAATCCTTGTATCAATTATGATCTTGATTTTATTCCCATATGATAGAATTTCATTTATTTCTTCATGTTCATGGTTTAAACATTATTGTTAATTGCATCCATACAAATTGTTAACCATTGGAATTTAAGTGATGTGTGTTCTCAATTGTAAGAGATGAACATTTTTTTGTGCTTTGAGATTGAATTGTCCATGAATTAAGTCCCAACAATCACCATAGTTTCCACCAATTAGTTGGTGCCTTATTTTAATGGCTCATTACACTAGTATGAGAATGATATCATCTTGAATCGGTGGAATGCCTTCCAAATCGTGGTTGCTCAAGGATCAAGGCTAGGTTTCTTGAATTCACCGAATCATTTAAACTTAACATTTTTTTTAAACCGTTCATTTAGTGTGCCTAGGAGATCAATGGCCCTCGTGTATTGGTTATTGTAACTGCTTAAATAAAATTCTAATTATGTTCCTCATTATCGGTTAGACATAATTATTGAGCTTCTTCACCTACCTGCCTTGGAAATTTTCTCTTTCCTTAGAGTCGACTGCTCATTCCCTAGGTTGAATCCCTTCTACCTTTGTCAATTTGCTCATACACTTGACCGATCTCACTTGCCTAGTCAACTTCCACATTTCTTGGTCGATGTTACGGCTAGGTCGAATTGCTTATGCATCACTCCACTTGATAGTGGCCAAAGAAGGGTAAACACAACAACCCATGAAATGAGTTAGTATTGTGAATGTAAGAAACCATGTTATGAATTGTGTGGTTTTTTCTATAGGTAGCATATTTCTTGGCTCCTTTGCTCAATTCATTGAATGTAGGAAAACATGTTATGAATTGTGTGGTTTTTTCTATAGGTAGCATATTTCTTGGCTTCTTTACTCAATTGCTAATGAATAAAAGATAAAATTGCTCCATTAGACAAGATTGATCATGAACAAGTTTAGAAAGGATTATCCATGTATACACAAAAGCTAATTTCAACACCAATTGACCTTGAGAGGGAAGAAGCCCAAACTGTGTTCGAATTTGATAGTTCATTAAATACATCCATTTAAGAAGGAATAATGGATTCATGACTTAAGTTAAAGTTCTAATTGGTTTGTTTGATCGTTGGATATCACTGTCATATGATGAGCCACATTAATGATTAGAAGCTACATTAATGATTAGAAGCTTTGGATTTCCTTATCTGGGAACCATTGACATTCTCTAAATGTATACTCTAGAATCAATATTTGAAAAGTTTCTCAAGATGAAAGCTCTATTTTGAGTTGCATAATTGATGTTTGTTCTTTTCAAAAGGAAAAGATTCTAATATTCCCAAGCAAACTGCCAAGTGAATCTAAAGAAGTTTGTATACGGTACGTTCATTAATAATCTACATAGACTATGATAGCTAATCTATCGAGGGACATTTTTCCAAATACCCATCCATTGGAGGATGATCAGGAAAAAGGATTATCACAAGGTTTAAAGGTATTGATCAAGGTGTAGAGAATTTGAAAAGTGCTTATGGCATACCGTTTGGATTTTTTTTATCTAGACTCTAGACACAATAAGGTGCTCTTGATATTTCTATTGAATTATGTATTGCTTCAAAACTTTATTCAACACGTGTTTGGATTTTTTTTATCTAGACTCTAGACACAATAGGGTGATCTTGATATTTCCATTGAATTATGTATTGCTTCAAAACTTTATTCAACACGTGTTTGGATTATAGAACCTACTTTTGCCAAGATATAACATCAATTTGCTCAATGGACAATTCAATGTCCTTCTAAAATCTTACGAACACAGTCTTCGCCGTTCTATTGAATTAGATATAAATTAATGCGTTCCTTCTGTGCACGATATCCTATACTGAAATTTTGGCTCTTCTGAAAAAGAGAGAATATTGATATCACTGCAAATTCATTCGATAATATAACCGTTGCATTATATTTATAGGGATCTTTATGTTTAATTTTTTCATGTGAAATATTTGCATCCAAAGATCAGGGCCGCTTACTCTCGCTGGAAGAGGAGATTTCAAATCTCAATCTTAGATCTTCTAAACATCCCAGGACGGAGGTGGAGTCGGTGTTATTAAAGCAACTTGAGGACAGCCGTGATACTTTATTAAGGGAGGAGGAATTCGCCTGGAGGCTCCGTAGCCGGGCTACTTGGCTAAAGCATGGAGATGCTAATACCAAGTATTTTCACAATGTTGCAAGTCACAACAGACAGAAAAAGATGATTTGGTCTATCAATAATGGTGATGCTGTAATCCATGGACAGGATGCCATAAAGCACGAGGCTGTCATACATTTTTCCAAACTGTWTAAAGCGACTGGCGAGGGACTWCTTCAGGACAAAGGGACAACTGYTGGTCTCTTCCCTCGAATGGTGACTGGCGAGGAAGYCGATGCTCTGTTCAAGCCTGTTACTATTGCTGAGGTAAAAGACATATTAATTCATTTTAATTCTGACCGAAGTCCAGGGCCTGATGGCTGGACTTCAGAATTTTTTTGCTTCTTTTTTGACCTGGTAGGAGAGGAGCTCCTACAATTGGTGGAGGATTCCCGCATCAAAGGGAAGATTGCTGGTGTTATTAACTCAACATTCCTGGTCCTGATTCCGAAAGTCAGCAGCCCTACTTCTTTTGACGACTTCCGTCCAATATCGCTATGCAATCTCATCTATAAAATCATTTCAAAGGTTATCTCCAACAGGATTAAGCCCATACTTGGCA
>ML803483.1:35583-63816 GCA_009831015.1 Picea engelmannii | reverse complement strand
GCGTAGCGAAAACTTCGGGCTTGTCGGCGTGTAGATATTTTGAAGATACTGGAATTTGGGGTGGACAAAGTTGCCACGCTGTGCCCTTTTCATGTTCTTTGTTTTTAACAACTCAACCAAACATGTAATCCAGCGCAGCGGATGTTACGGGCTTGTCGGCATGTAGAGATTTTGAGAACATTGGAATTTGGGCTTCACAAACTTGCCACACTGTACCTTTTCATCTCCGTTATTATTTCTCCAAGTCTTCAATGCTTCATTCGGTGAAGTTGTAGACTATAAAATCACAGTAATAGCATAATTTTCAGCAAGTAATAGCATATACTTGGCCAACAGCAAATTTGTGCTCTTCTAATGAGAGTTTAAGGAAGAGGCAGCACATAAATATTGCTAAGTTTTCGACTATCTACTACTGAGTTTCGATATATCTCTCTGTTTGAGTGACACGGTAAAAAAATTGTTTTGCGTGCAATATGGAGTGCGATCCTTCGATTACGCAGCAGTCAAAATGGAAAAAGAGAGCATTATCGATCTCAGAAATGCTGCTCCCAGAGGATGCTTGGCCGTTTACGTAGGAAAAGAGCAGTAGCGCTTCATAATACGGATAGACGACTAGCATCATCCCTTCTTCTGTGAACTACTGGAGGCCACATAGGATAAGGATGGATTTGACCAAAAGGCCCCCCTACGACTTCCATACAATGTAGATCATTTCAAACAACTGAAACGCATGATTAGCCATGGATGAGCACGGCTGCATTTCATATCCAGATAGAAGTTGCGTTCCCTTGAACACAATAGATAATTGTAGCATATTGTACACCCGCTTGCAAAATAATGGACGCTTAGATATCATGATATTGTTATCGTATTGCCAAACAGTTCAGATTCACCACTTTCATTGTACCTGTTGTATAAGGCCTTCCGCGACACCCACCGAGGGCACGCTCTCCTTGGGTAGATTCTGTGAAGGAACAGACGAAGAGCACTCCTTGGGTAGATTCTGTGAAGGAACGGACAAAGAGCACAAGGGGAAGCAAACGATTGGGCAAGAACTTGTAATTATGGGTGTGGGCATGAGCACCTTGGGGCACAGTGGTGAAGTGTGATCCCAAGGGGGCACAAACCATTTTTTCCTTGTGACACACGATGGAGACTTAGGTTGCGTTTGGGCAAGGGCAGGGCAACTTAGGAGCATGTTCAAGTAGTTGACCAGTCTACCCTAGATAACATGGGCACACCAAAGAGCTTGGACAACCCCATTGGCACACCCACGGAGAGTCACAACGATCGGCACAAAGAAGAGTAGAAGACAAGGGGCACGCGCCCAAGGATGGGGTGCGCCGGTCCAAGAGATGTGATGGTTGATTGGTTAACGGGCTCCTTTGGGAGTACTGGGTACACGAAGGAGTGCAATGGTTAGGTTGAGTGTGACGATTCGCGGAGGGACACACCACACCAAAAAGACATGACGTTTTGCACAAGTGACCCCTCGAGTCCCTATAAGAGTAAGGGCGCAAAACCAAAAGGAGACAAGAAAAAGGTGAAGGAAATAAACATAAAGGTTTGTGTAAAACACACAATCCCCTAAGTACTTTTTAAGGGATGGGGTATTAAATTTTTTTTATTTTTCTTAACCCTCTCGAAGTCTCTTCTTGAGGCTACCATTGTCTTTTGCTCGTCAAGAGCTTTCCACAGACTATCACCATGCTTAAACCGAGTTTTGGATCAAAAGTTAGGGCCTTCTAAAGTTTCTTAGGTCTTCATTGGCCAAAGGCCACCTCATCACCATGTGGCACCCACTTGGCTCCACGTTACCCATGTCCATCTAATGTGGACATTAATGCGATGTCGACCACTTGGCTCATCAGTCCTCGACTTATTGGGCCCTCCAATTCAAAGCCTCAGATTCACTCAGAGCCTTTCTCCATTGTTGGATCCCTCTTCGTCGGAGTACATCTACTCCATGTCTCACAAACCACTTCAATCGATCCGTAGATCCAATGGCCCTAAGTCTCTGGAACCAAAAACCATAATCACATTGGTGCCTCAACTTGCTCGATGGTTAATACTTGACCTCTATTCTCTTGCAAGTA
This sequence comes from Picea engelmannii, assembly GCA_009831015.1. Classification (NCBI taxonomy): domain Eukaryota; kingdom Viridiplantae; phylum Streptophyta; class Pinopsida; order Pinales; family Pinaceae; genus Picea; species Picea engelmannii. The sequence goes on along the minus strand of ML803483.1, from coordinate 61,720 downwards.
ATTAGGTGGGGCCCATGACAACTCTACGACTAACGTTTCATCACGTCCTTCCCGCGATCAATGGACCTCATCCATTTTCGGAGTTCCTCCTTTCAGAGTACTTCCTCCTTGAAGTCATGTTCTACTTCGACGGACATACTCTGACTATGTAAACTCCGACTAACTGGACAATCCTCATAATCAAATATCAATGACTCTGATGACTTCAAAGTCCTTTCTTGCGCGATGGTTAACGACCTCCCACGGTCTTCCTGAGCTTGGCTCATTGTGAGACCCATAACGACCTGCGATTGAGATTTACTCATCGCACTCTCAACAATCAACAGTCTAGATCACCTCTTGAAGTCTCCCCCATCGAAGTGCCCCCATTACGGGCATCCAATGCTACTCTGGCCATCATTCTCCAATGATACTCATCGCATAAGGATCCATCGGTCCAAATTACTTCTCGTAGTCTTCCCCATCGAAGTGCCTCCACTTCAGGAATCCATGGCTACTCCAACCGTCCTTCTCCGATAATGCTCATGCCAAGGGATCCAATGATCCATATTACCTCTCAGAGTTTGTCCCATTGGAGTGCCTCCACTTCGGGCATCCAATGCTACTCCAACCATCCTTCTCTAACATAGTTGTAACCAAACACGGTCTAGATCTCACCATCTCCATTCTCCAATGGGTAAGATGGTTAACCTTAACTCGTATCTCTATCCATTGGAGTCCCAATTTTGGAGTACTATGATGGTCTCATCCTCCGACCAATGGTCAAGATGATCTCACCTCACCAATTCAACGGTCATCGATGGCTTGGGGTCCTCTTCATCATCATACTCCATGAAAGTCCTTATTATTGATTGCTCCGACAATTATGCCCTTCAACGAAGAGCCGAAATATATTCGTTGCGTTGTTCCAACGAATACGACTCCTTCAGGCTCAAAAAATAGGATTTTTGCATGATAACGATCCAAATTTTGGACTTAGTCAACTAAGGGATTCTACTTTGTCCTTTCCAAGGTTTTTACCAGGCCTTCTTAGCCTTCATTCTACTTAGGAAACTACTAAGGAATTATCCTCCTATTTTGATGAATATTTGACACAACCTCTAGGAGTTTCATTCAAACATGAAGGTTTTCACGGAGCTTAAAGCTCTCTAAACTCCACAAAGACCTCTCCATGTTCAGGTGTACTTCTGGCACCATTCTTGCAGCTTCATAATTCTTTAAATATAAGGGCTTGCCAACAGAACAACTTTCAACATTATTAATCATGCACACACTTCTATAGTACAATTATAGACGTCCAACCATACAATCTATTTCTACTACACTGAATATATTGAGTAATTATATGTTCAATGAAGAAGTTAACCGACCAATTGATTATGGGTGTTCGCCTTTCCACCCAACCATATGCTCTGCTTGCTCAGTAACTTCGACAACATGCCACCCTCGTTCCAAGCCATGATAACACTAGGGAAATATTCTCACTATTGACTCATCATGTCTAGTAAAATGACCCATAAAGTTACTCTCTTCTCATTCTCCCTTCCTTCTGAGATCCAAAACTCTCCTCCCCCCACGAGATTTTTCTCTAACTGAAGTTTCCATCTGCTTCATACAAACTCTTCCCTCATGCATTCTCTACCACATGCAATTTTTTCGGGAAGGTTCTCCACCTATCCCCTTCCTTCCATCAGAAGGAACTCGGGTTCATCTTGGGGATTTTGAAATGGTACGCTTTGGTACCTTCGGCTAATAGTTTTTGGTGTCCTGACTAGATATTCCATACTTGTATTCATTGAGGGTGGTTGGTTTTTCAACTACCAAACCCTTCCATTAAGTGTCTTTCTTTAGCTGCAAGCTAGAGGAAATATTTCCATTTCCTTCTCCTTATTCATCAATGTGGCTTTGGTTTCTTTTACACATGAATCCCCTTTCTCAACCCCTTACTAATCCCTCTCATGGTATCATGGCCAATACTTTTAAGGCTTCACCCGATTGGTTGGAATTTCAATCAAATGAAATACAATTACAATATTTATATGTCATGCTTTGGAAAACATTCACATGATTAATCAATCATGAAAAACATGTGAATGTGAATGTTTTCCAAAGCATGAAAAGAACATTCACATGAAAAGAGGGTCTTACAATCCCCTCCCTCTTCAAAAGAAACATCATCCTCGATGTTCTTCTCAGTAACACCTTCCATGCCTTTATCCTTAAGCTACCTTAACATTATCTTCTTTTTCCTCACATCCTAGTCTTCACTCAGACTCTGGCTTTGTTAGAACGTGTCATTTCAAACAAAAAGCACATTAATCATGATTTTATGCAAAAACATTTTATTGTTGTTCGTGATTTAGGAGGAAAATTAACATATCAACATAGTACTTATTGGTGCAGTTCATGGATCTGCATTAATATGGTTGTCATGTTTACTCGGATCACTGTTTTCCTCTTGACATATTGGACTCACAATCCTAAATCATCAGAACTATTGGAGAAACAATTTTGGATGTAATTTTGGTGATAAAACTAAGTATGAATAAATCACGCAAAAACAAGCGAGCTAGAAAAGGAAGCGCAAAGGACTAAAGTCAGACTCTCCAAAAATTGACATATTGGACTCACAATCCTAAATCATCAGAGCTATTGGACAAACAATTTTGGATGTAATTTTGGTGATAAAACTAAGTATGAATAAATCACGCAAAAACAAGCGAGCTAGAAAAGGAAGCGCAAAGGACTAAAGTCAGACTCTCCAAAAATAGAAGAATAGTAAAAAAGTTGTATAAAGAAGGAGAAGTAGAAAAAGACAATTTTGGGATAGATAAGAATAGGACTTTTAACCCTAGATTTTGGGTATAAATAAGTAGTAGGCAGGGTGAAAAGAAATAGCTAGTGAGAGATAGAGAGCTAGTGAGATAGGAAAAGTGTGAAGAAGCCATAGAGGTTGAAATTATGTAAGGATCCTGAATGTAATCAGTGGATACTTTGAATAAATACAACATTTAAAAGATAATATTGCATCTTGTATTCTTTACTTGTTTATATGCTGTTATGAAAGATGTTATTATTCTTCACATATTTTATGTCTCGTTATAAATGATGTTGTTATTTTTACATTCAAATATAAATTTTAAACAACAAAAAAATAATAATTTCCCACAAATTTTAATAAAAAAAACTATTTAATATAACAGTTTAGACAACACCCACCTTAACACGCCTTCTCAACTGCCAAATAAATCGATTCGCAAACACTCATTTCATTTCATGGCCATTTTTCAAAACGCCATCGGATTCAGATTTCATTCACACAGACCTATGTACATTTATTATCATGTTTAACGTCTGAGCGCTGATTTATTTCCTTTTATAGAAGGAAGTATAGTTTTATAGAAGGAATTGTAGACTAGATGGTTGGAAAGAATTGTTTGTATTTGCCAAGGTTCAGCGCAGGAAAGTGTAAACAGTGTGTACATAGCCATTAACTTGAACATGTGTGGACACAACTCTGTTGAAAAACAGGGATTCAATTTTAACTCATCACAAACAATCAGATAAAACAACCACAAATTATTGGAGAAGTAATGTTTTTATGATTTGGAATTTTTTTCCAGGTAATCATCACTGAAATAATCTGATTATATGATTATTAGAATTTCATTTTTTTGTAACGAAATTGAGTTGAACATCCTCAAAAATTTTAATTCTTGCAGGGCTGGAATTGCATTTTTTATTACAAAATTGAATTGATCATCCTCAAAAAAATTAATTCTTGGACTAAGCGCAAATTATTACCGATACCAGACCGACATTCCTAATTGGCATTTTCCTCCATTATTTATTGTGTTTTGTCAATTTTCCGCTCCTGAGATTTGACAAGTCGAATGAAAATAAGATATGAAAAAGAATGGTTTCTGATTGGCTTGAAAAGTAGAGGTTCCGTCGTACTAACTTAGAGACTATCAGTACTACTAGCTACACGCTTCCAAAAAAACAAGTCAACTAAACATGAAATCCAGCGTAGCGAAAACCTCGGGCTTGTCGGCGTGTAGATATTTTGAAGATACTGGAATTTGGGCTGGACAAAGTTGCCACGCTCTTCCCTTTTCATGTTCTTTGTTTTTAACAACTCAACCAAACATGTAATCCAGCGCAGCGGATGTTACGGGCTTGTCGGCATGTAGAGATTTTGAGAACATTGGAATTTGGGCTTCACAAAATTGCCGCACTGTACCTTTTCATCTCCGTTATTATTTCTCTAAGTCTTCAATGCTTCATTCGGTGAAGTTGTGGGCTATAAACACAGTAATAGCATATTTTTCAGCAATTTTCAGCAGGTAATAGCATATACTTGGCCAACAGCAAATTTGTGCTCCTCTAATGAGAGTTTAAGGCAGAGGCAGCCCATAAATATTGCTAAGCTTTCGACTATCATGACACGTGGCAGTCATGACACGTGACAGTCATAATTCAGCACGTAGCTTCGCCTCAACACTTCGATTCACATTGACACATGGCACAACCAACATTGGACACGTGTACCACCCCCGTCATGATGCATGGGTTGGTGTGGCTATACATGTTGTCATTGGGCATATGATCTCAACTCGGGTGTTGACAACTGCCCACTTGGCCCATTGATCCTTGATCTATCGGACCCACCAAATGGACAGCTTGCACCGACTCTCACTATTCGTCCGTGATCTTCAATATTTTCAGAGTGCTCTTCGTCGGAGTACCTGAATATTCCACTCGACAAACACTCCGACATGGTCTGCTCTGATGGGTCGTTTCCATACATCCAACGACCCTCAATCTCTTGAACCAAAAGCCATAATCACATTGGTGCCTCAACTTGCTCGATGGTTAATACCTAACCTCTATTCTCTTGCAAGTAATTAGGTGGGGCCGACGACAACTCTACGACTATCGTTTCATCACGTCCTTCCTGCGATCAATGGACCTCATCCATTCTTGGAGTTCCTCCTGTCGGAGTACTTCCTCCCTTAAGTCATGTTCCACTTCGATGGACATACTCTGACTATGTAAACTCCCACTAACCGAACGATCATCGGAATCAAATATCAATGAATCCGATGACTTCAGAGTCCCTTCTTGCGCGACGATTAACAACCTCCCATGCTCTTCCTAAGTTTGGATCATCGTGGGACCCACAAAGACATGTGACTGAGATTTACTCTTCCTACTCTCAACGATCAACGATCTAGATCACCTCTCGGAGTCCCCCCCATCAGAGTGCCCCCATTACGGGCATCCAATGCTACTTTGACCGTCATTCTCCAATGATGCTCATCGCATAGGGATCCATCATTCCATATTACTTCTTGAAGTCTTCCCCATCAGAGTGCCTCCACTTCAGGAATCCATGGCTACTCCAACCGTCCTTTTATGACGATGCTTGCTGCCTAGGAATCCAATGATCCGGATTACCTCTCGGAGTTTGTCCCATCAAAGTTCCTCCACTTCGGGCATCCAATGCTACTCCGACCGTCCTTCTCTGACGTAGCTGTAACCGGCATCCACAGTCTGGATCTCACCATCTCCATTTTCCAATGGGTCTGACAGTTAACCTTAACACGGAGCTCTATCCATTGGAATCCCAATTCTAGAGTACTCTGATGGTCTCATCCTCCGACCAATGGTCATGATGATCTCACCTCACCAATTCAATGGTTGTCGATGGCTTTGGGTTCTCTTCATCATCAGACTCCATGAAAGTCCTTATTCTTGAGTGCTCCGACGATTATGCCCTTCGACGAAGAGCCGAGATCTATTCGTTTCGTTGATCCAACGAATGTGATTCCTTCAGGCTTAAAACACAGGATTTTTGCGTGTTAACAGTCCGAATTTTGGACTTAGTCAATTAAGGGATTCTACTTTGTCCTTTCCAAGGTTTTTACCAGGCTTCTTAGCCTTCATTGATGAAGATTTGACACAACCTCCAAGAGTTTCATTCAAATAGGAAGGTTTTCATAGAGCTTAAAGCTCTCTAAACTACACAAAGACCTCTCCAGGTTCAGGTGTACTTCTACCACCTTTCTTGCAGCTTCACAATTCTTTAAATATAAGGGCTTTCCAACAGAACAACTATCAACATTACTAATCATGCATACACCTCTATAGTACAATTACAGACGTCCAACCATACAATCTATTTCTACTACATAGAATATATGGGGTACTTATATGTTCAGTGAAGAAGTTAACCGACCAATTGATTGTGGGTGTTCGCCTTTCCACCCAACCATAGGCTATGCTTGCTCGGTAACTTCGGCAGCAGTCCACCCACGTTCCAAGCCATGAAATCACCAGGGAAATCTTCTCACTGTTGACTCACCACGTCCAGTAAAATGACCCAGGAAGTTACTCTCTTCCCATTCTCCTTTCCTTCTCAGACCCAAAACTCTCCTCCCCCGCGAGCTTTTTCTCTAACTGTAGTTTCCCTCTATTTCACGCAAACTCTTCCCTCCCGCATTCTCTACCGCATGCAATTTTTTCAAGAAGGTTCTCCACCTATCCCCTTCCTTTCGTCAGAAGGAACTCGGGTTCATCTTGGGGATTTTGAAATGGTACGCTTTGGTATCTTTGGTTGATAGCTTTGGTACCTTTGGTTGATATCTTTTGGTGTCCTGGGTAGATATTCCATACTTGTATTCATTGAAGGTGGTTGGTTTTTCAACTACCAAACCCTTCCATTGAGTCTCTTGATTTAGCTGTAAGCTACAGGAAATATTGTCATTTCCTTCTCCTTATTCATGAAGGTGGCTTTGGGTTCTTTTACACATGAATCCCCTTTCTCAACCCTTTACTAATCCCTCTCATGGTATCATGGCCAGTACTTTTAAGGCTTCACCCCACAGTTGGTTAGAATTTCAATCAAATGAAATACAATTACAATATTTATATGTCATGCTTTGGCAAACATTCACATGATTGATAATCAAGGATTTAGAAAAGGGGGTCTTACAATCCCCTCCCCGTTCAAAAGGAACATTGTCCTCGATGTTCTTCTCAGTAACACTTGCCATGCCTTTATTCTTCAGCTACCTTAACATTATCTTATTTTTCCTCATAGCCTAGTCTTCGCTCAGGCCCTGGCTTCGTCAGAACGTGCCTTTTCAAACAACAAGCACATTAATCCTAATTTTATGCAAAAACAAATTATTGTTGTTCGTGATTTAGGAGGAAAATTAACATATCATCATAGTACTTATTGGTGCAGTTCATGGATCTGCATCCATATGGTTGTCACATTTACTTGGAACATTGTTTTTCTCTTGACATATTGGACTCATGATCCTAAATCATCAGAATTATTGGACAAGAAGTTTTGGATGTAATTTTGGCAATAAAAGTAAGTATGAATAAATCCCATAGAAGGAGGCAATCACACAGAAGGAAGAAAGTGTGCATAAGGTAAAAAGGGAGTAGAAGTACGGATAGTGTGCAGGACGGAGACAACGCACAGACAGAAGGAGAAAGAAAGCGAGCGAGAGAAGGAAGCGCAAAGGATGACAATGCGACTTTCCAGAAATAGGAGAACAATAGAAAAGTTGTATAAAAAACGAGAAGTAGAAGGAAAACAACCAGTTCACTGAAGCTGGCCATACCATGCATTGTAATGGGCTATTTTGGGATAGATAAAAATAGGACTTTTAGACCTAGATTTTGGGTATAAATATGTAATGGGTAGGGTGAAAAGAAAGAGCTAGCAAGAGATAGAGAGCGAGAGAGCTAGTGGGCTAGGAAAAGTGTGAAGAATCCATAGAGGTTGAGATTATGTAAGGATCATGAATGTAATCAGTGGATACAATGAATAAATACAACATTTGAGAGATAATCTTGCATCTTGTGTTCTTTACTTGTTTATGTGCGGTTTTGAATGATATTGTTATTCTTCGCAAATTAGATCTAGGGTATGTATTGATTATGATGTAATACTCATGAATGATTGTAATAATCAAGATCATACATAAGCTAGAATAAGGAACAATGGTTTGCGCATATGCCTCCCTTTCCCTTACTGTTGCAAAAAAACGGTTCTTGCAGCCCCAATAGATATGAATTAGATGAGACTTCATCTGCGGAAGAAGGTGATGCTGAAAGCGTCAGTGTCTTGAGGGTTTTTTGGTCATAGTTAAACTGAACCTTGGGTCTTACAACCCGTGCGCAGACAAGAGAAGCCCAACAAATGGTTCCATTGCAGGGACTGGGAAATTGCAACTAAGGGAATGTTTTGGAGGTGGACTAAGAAAGACATCATAGACTGGCTAGAACAAAAAGAATGGGAGTTCGTGCGACAAGAGAATAGGAACCCTCGGATGAGTGACAAGAAATGGATGCAAAAGTATGTTTTCACAGATCTGCATGAAATCTTCTTTGGTGAATTCCCATAAATTTTGACTAAGTGGCTAGAAACATTGGTTGAGAAGACATGAAGGTTTAGTGTTGCAGTGCCAAAGAATTGGACTCCAGAATTAGTGAAACAAATGAATTCTCATGTGATGATAATGAAGTCCGACAGCTAAACGAGCTTTGCACACATAGGGGAGTTGGAGGATAACGAAAGGATCGCCTGAGAAAAGGAAGGAAGCAATGAAAAAGGAATGAAGGGATTAAGGATGCAAGAAGGAAGTATGCCAGAAGAAGATTACGAGGTTGGAGAGTTGCATGAAGGAAGGAGGTATAAAAAGAGAAAGACTGGGTCTAGGAGAGAAGAGCCTCATAGTGAGCCAAAAGTATGAGAACCTTGCGCACAAGTCCAAGTCGTAGTGATACTCTACAGAGGAGGAGGAAAAGAGGAGTGTCTATCCAGTCCATTAATAGAAGAGTTGGTAAGTCCTACTCAGACAGGATCCTGCGTTGAATCCACAACCCCGTGTGCATCACCACAATCATAAATAACCATTGAAGATTTGTCGAAAGCCATCGTAGTCAACGAAGGAGGACAAAATAGTAATAGTCAAAATAGTGGGAGTAGTGCTCAGAGTCAAAATAAGAGTTTACCAACCTCACCAAGAGGAGGGAATACACAACCCAACATGGAAGGAATAGATAATACACTTAGACTTCCTGAATTCAAGGGACTGAGATTATAGGATCCAGAACAACACTTGTTTGGGCTGCTAAAAACATACAAGAAGATGTCTTATAAATTGTGCAGTTAGCAACGACATTTAGAGGTCGTGCGTTGGTATGGTATATGAAATTACAAAGCATTATGCCTACAGGAAAGACCAGGACCTTGGCAGAGATAAAGCAAGCACTACTAAAGGAGTTCAAAAATCCAAAGTCCAAGTCACAATACACCACCGAGCTCAAAGAGATCAAACACCTACAAACAAAGTTGATATGGGATTACGATTAACGCTTTAAGGATGTGATGAGGAGACTAACTTTGCAAATTTTGGATCAACAAAATCAAGAGTGGTTTATTGTTGGACTTCTACCACACATTCGGAGGCCCCTGATTCAACAGAAGGTTATGTTGCAGCCTGAAGCTCTGGAAATCGCGGTGAAACTAGAGTCGTCGCCGACATGAGACATGGGAGGAATAACACAATTTCAGACGTAGTTGGTTGCATTAATAATCCAGCTAGTCGAGCTTACCAAGGGAAGGGAAAAACAAGAACAAGTTTGGTGTACAAAGTGTGGGACAGAAGGTCATCACAAGGACAAATGTCCAGCATTCGTGTAGTACTTGGCAACGAGAGCACCGAATCCATTACTCGGAGGAGGATATTGTGAGATCTGTAAAAAATGGGGCCATCATCCCACTGAGTGCCCATTACTCTAGAAATATCAGAGTACTGAGTACGCCAAAGAACTTATTTTGCAATTTTTGCAAGTTGGTGGCGTATGAAGAGAAGGATAGTCACGTGTTCAACTTACTAAGGGAGCGAACATCGAATATGTACAGGATCCAAGAAGAAAACACCGGCGCATATGGGAATGGTGTGCAATATAACACTTAGAGAGGTTTCAATCAGGGGAACAGGGAAAATTTTGGTAGAGGCCGAGGTATAGGGAATTTTTGTAGAGGAGGATGAGGACTGATTATCTGTTATAACTGTTATCAACCTGGACACTTGGCCCATGATTTCCAGAACTCATGTACCACGTGCACATATTTCAAAGCACTGGATCACGTAACAAAAGACTATCCACAACTAGTTGCAAAATGGCAGGCCAGAGGAAATCCAAACCCAAATCAACATCAGAATCATAATGTGCAGATGATATCAGTCGAAAGACGCAGTGAAGGACCCAAAATCGCAGTTATTACACAAGGATGACCTCGGACATGCACAGATATGGAAACTCAAGGAAAGCAAACAGAGAAGGGGGTAAGAAAGTTAATAGGACCCATGCCAACATTTGATCCTCAACAGGAAAAAGAGACATATCAAAACGCAAGAAAGGAAATTTTTGGACACAATGGGGGAGAATCAACATCATCATTACCTCATATAGAAGACCTAGTGGTACCTGACAAGTCAAGTGCGCAAGTAGGTACACTAACCGAATTCTTAAAGGGTTATGTAGAACCGATGAAGGATATAATTGCGCTCAGTATGTTATATAACATGATTGATGATTGCGCAAAATTAAGGGACACCCCTGTCGCACAAAGAATGGTAAATCAGGTACTGCACACGAAGAGAACCAATGAGGAATTCAGGTTTAATGCGCATATTGGGGAGTACGATGTGGTTAATATTATTCTAGACTTAGGATTGGATGTGAATGTACTACCTAAGCAAACATGGGAGATCATGGGAGAGCCTAAGATAATATGGTCCCCTATTCAGTTAAGGCTCTCGAATCAACATAATATACTCCCGATTTGGCGACTAATAGGAGTACCTGTTGAACATACATGGAGTGCGGAACATGGTAGACTTTGAAGTTATTGATATTGTAGAGGATAGTCAACAATATCCCACTTTAATGGGATTGGAATGGGTAGTCGATAATTAGGAAATCCTTAACTTGAAAAGGAGAGCGATGATCTTCGAGGTTGGGGATCTAAAAGTTATTGCACCTTTGGACCCATCAGAAGGGAAGAGATACACAAAGTCATCAAGAGGAAATGACATGGACAATTTATATAATATGACTGCTCAGATGGATTATTATGTCGATCCAAAAATGAATGGTGCACTAAGTTGGATAAGTATCAGTTTGTGCACATCAGATTTAGAAGTTGGTCTAGAGAATTGACAGCAGAGGATGCATGAAGTGTCAACTAGATGATGTGCACGTATAAATTGATCCTTGCACTGGATTGGCATAGAGCTATGTAACCCACCAAGGTACGATGGACTAACTGAGGTTGGTATGTTTATAAAAGCATTTGAGTTACAGGTACTTGAACAACAGAGGCTCTTGGCACTAGATGTCGTCTTAAAGGCAACTCTAGCTAGATGGTGGGCCATGCACAGAAAGGGAATGAAGGAATGGGAACAGTGCAGTAGACTTATGCAGATACACTTTGGGCTTGAGGAAGCAAAGAGTGTGTAGAAGTACATAGGAGAGGTCAACTCGGCGAGTCACGCGAACAAATGTAGAGCTTTATGGCACTCAGAACCAGAGACATAGTGGACGCACCAATTCATACACACGTTGGACACAATCCCAAAGAATTGGTATTTAGAATTGGAGATGCGCAAGAAGACATCAAAATGGGAAGGATTGGCCCAGAGATTTGAAATCACGTTCACTTTTGAACATGAAGCCCCCTCCATACATGCAACACTATAGGGCATCCGAGAAAAGATATTCTTGACGGTAAAATTGATGGAAGAAGTACAATTAGGTAGTGCACACAATTCCAAGATGACGTTCCATAAGCTATTGGAATGCTATAATGTCACGGAGGAAGAATACGAGGAAGAATATCCCAGGAATGTGTAGGTACCAGATACAGAAGAAACATATGCAGTAGAAGGGACAAAGCCTGTATCCATCGTGTACACACAGCCTATAAAGACAAATAAAGTCAACATTGGGACGACAAAGAATCCTAAGTTTACGCAGATAGGCTATTGGAATGATGAGACAATTGAGAAGGTGGAAGACTTATTACGGGAATACTAGGACTTATTTCCAACCACATTCTCGAAGATGAAAGGGATAGCAGGTGATTTAGGTGAGATGAAGATTCCACTGAAACCTGGAGCTAAGCCAATATGATAGAGACCTTGTAGGCTGAACCCACAGTATAAGGTAAAGGTTAAGGATGAATTAGACAGAATTATCGCCGCGGGAATCATTGAACCAGTAGAAGTATTTGAGTGGATTATCCCAATGGTGGTGCAAGACAAGAAGACCAGAGGAATTAGGATATGTGTGGATCTAATGAAGCTAAATGACGCATGCTTACATGACCCATTCCCAACACCATTCACGGATGAGGTATTGGATAATGTAGGAGGAAAAGAAACGTATCCATTTACAGATAGATTCTTTGGATACCATCAGATAAAAATTGCGTAGGAGTATAGACACAAAACCACATTTGTGATGGAATGGAGCAGTTATTAGTATATGATGATGCCATTTGGATTGAAGAATGACCCTACGATGTTTTCTAGAGTAGTTGTGGCAGCATTCAAAGATTTCATCCATAAATTTTTGGAAGTTTATTTAGATGATCGAATGGTGTTCAATCTACTTCAGGATCATATAAAGGTACTTTGGCTCATGTTAGATCGATGCAGACAGTGTCATATTTTGCTAAACTTGAAGAAATGTATTCTTTTTGCACCATTTGGAATTCTACTAGGACATGTAGTATGCAAACAAAGACTATTGGTTGACCCAACTAAGATCGTAGTAATTCTGGAGTTGGAACCTCCGACATCAGTTAGACATTTGAGGGAAACTTTGGGTCATACAGGGTATTACAGAAAGTTTATCAAAGAGTATGCGTAGATTAAAACACCCATGGAGAAGTTATTGAAGAAAGAAGCCAAGTTCCAATGGAATGAGCACTGCCATAAGGGGTTGGATACACTGAAACAAACACTGGTCACTACAGCCATTTTAATCTTTCCAGAATGAAAAAAGGAGTTCCATGCCCATGTTTATGCATCATCCATTGCATTGGGCGCGGTACTATCACAACCAAGAGAAGTAGGCATCAATCATCTGATTGTGTTTGCAAGTAGGAAGTTGTCTATATCATAAAAAAATTATACCCCTACAGTACAGGAAGGCTTTTCCATGGTCTATGCGCTCCATAAATTCAGACATTGCTTACTTGGGTCTCATTTCAAGATGTATATAGATCATTCTGCATTAAAGTACTTAGTCAATAACTTGTCTTAGGAGGAAGAATATGCAGATGGTTGTTACTATTTCAAGAATATGACTTTGAGGTCATAGTAAAACTAGGGAAGTTGAATGTAGGACATGATCATATCTCGTGCATATTAATAGGAGAGGATGCAGGTAATTTAGATGATAATTTCCCGGATGCGCAATTGTTTGCAATAAGGATGGTGGATGATTACTTCACAAACATTGTGGAGTTTTTAAATATAGGTGTGACTCCCTTCTATATGACAGTTGCGCAAAAGAAAAAATTGGTAGTGAAAACAACAGACTATCGGTTTATTCCCAAGAACTTGTATAAGTTAGGAGCAGATGAGATATTGAGGCATTGTGTACTGGAACATGAAAGTTCAATTATACTAGAGGAAGTGCATGATGGGATTGTTGGAGGACATTACACACGTAAAGCAATGGCATATAGTATTTTATGCGCATGGATTTGGTGGCCTACATTGCACAAAGACGCAAAGGAGTATTTTTAGTCATGCGATGTATGACAAAGAGTGGGAAAACCATCTCAGCGTGATGAAATTCCCCTCAATCCACAAGTTACGTTGCAAGCCTTTGATGAGTGGGAAATTAAATTTGTGGTTCTGATCAACCCACAAACAAGGAGATCAGGAGCGAGATAAATCATTATTGCGATGGAGTATTTGACTAGGTGGGCGGAAGCAACACCAATGATGGATTGCACTGCAGAGACTGTTGCACGGTTTCTATTTGAGAATGTCATCACCATCTTTGGATGTTTGTGCATATTACTTAGTGATCAAGGTACACACTTTCTGAACACAACAATTGTCGCACTAACTGAGGAATTTCATATTCATCATCAAAAGAGTACACCATATCACCCTCAGGCTAATGGCACAGTGGAAGCATTTAATAATATTTTGGAGAATGCTTTGACAAAAATTTGCAATGATAGAAGAGATGATTGGGACTTACGCATCTTTGCAGTACTATGGGCATACACAACTACAAGTAAGAAGCTAACAGGGAAGACACCATTCTGGTTGGTCTATGGACATGAAGCAGTGATGCCAATGGAGTCCGTTCTACCTAGCCTACGCATTACAACTACCACTGAGCTCTTGGATACTGGTGCAATAGTGGAGAGATAAGAACAGTTAGTCTCGCTTGAGGAGGACCGGTTTATTGCAGGATTCTATCAGTAGGTGAAGTAAGCCAGAGAGAAGGCTTGGCATGATTGACACATTAAATATAAAATTTCAAGTTAGTGATGTGGTATTGATTTATGAAATAAAGTATCTACAACACCTAGGGAAGTTCTTCATGCACTGGTTAGGTTCGTATGTGATCCAACAGATAACTGAGACATGTGTTGCGTGGTTGGAAACCTTGGATGGATAAATATTGGAAGGAATGGGAAATGGAAGTCAGTTGAAACTCTATAGAGACAACCGACCATTTGCGCAGTAACCTGTGTTGTGCAAAACCCCTGTATTATATTAAGTGTACCATAGTAGCAAGAAAAGCATGAAAAACCAAATAAAAAGTAGAAAAAGGAAAGAAAAACACTAAAAAGGTAGTGATATGACAAGAAAAAAGAAAGTGTGAAATCTCAATGTAGTAGAATTTGCACAGCTGAACCGATCATCCCACATGAAGTGAACACTACGCCAAGTTCAAAGACAAGGTACAGACATGCCCGACTGCGATGAGAAATGCACTACTGAGCAGATTGGCGCTAAAAGACAATTAAAAGAACCTCGACACGGAAAAGACAACCAGACGGTTGGTGGAACAATTCATGAAAGAACCATGAAAGAATTCACTCAGGAAAGCCACCAAGAAATCATGGTCGATCAGCGGTACGAGGGAGAAATCATTTGAAGGATTTTGTAATGAAGATGCAATGATGGAACAACTCATCAACTCCAACGGTGGATGGAACGAGTTAGTTAAAATAGGATGGGACAAGTACGGTCGACACAAAAACACACAAGCATAATAACATCGTTAAGTAGAACTCATTCTTGCATACCACTATGAGAAAATCAGAGCAACCCAGTAAGAATAGAGCCGAGCTACTAGACGAATGGGGAAATATTCGCCAACAATACCACCAGTCCATCCGGGGCTGAGTAGTGAAGGAGATGTGTTGGGAAATTCTACCAACCTGAAGTTTATGGATTAGTATATTATCGATGAACAAACAATTCTGGAGCTGGCTAGGGACCAATAATCTTGTGATGGGGGCATACCAGAGGCAAGGAATCACATCATTTTCAACGTAAAGTTGCACAAAGATTGGACCGATGTCAATAGCAGGTTCAGGGGTTATGAATGCTTCATGACAGTAAAATACAAGGAAACAAATCAGGATCCCACTGAAAGAGAGGTTTCCCAGAAATTATCCTTGTATACGACGCCCAAACCAAACCTGAATAATTTACCAAAGGCCATAGGAGAAAAGGAGGATGGTGTCGGCCTCAAGAAGCCTCAACAAATTATTGATAGAAAAGACGATTACATGAAGATGTAGATTAATAATTATTTTTCCCCTAAGAAGCGATGTTGCCTCTTGAGGCAACACGCCTCCTGATCCCACCATCCAGACTTTGGCCACCATCAGGTGGGAAGAGGCCTTCAAGAGGGAAAAGGATGACCCTCTAAGGCATATTGCGAAGAAGAATAAGGACCCAAAGGAATAATATTGGCTAGCAGTCAGAGGTCTGGCTCAAATGACCCAAGCAATAGTCCAAAAGGTAACTAAAGTAGTTACAGAGGTAGAATTGGCTAAGATTATCACGCAATAGTTCATTGCAGAATGGAAGAACATGCAACAGCCCTGAGTGGCTCGGGATGAGCCACATGTGAGTGTTTGGGGCCTGTTGGATAGGTAGTTTTGGATGTAATTTTGGTGATAAAACTAAGTATGAAGAAATCGTACAAAAGGAGGAAATCGCGCAGAAGGAATAAAGCGCGCATAAGCTAAAAAGGACACAAAAGGACGTAGAACATGTAGGATGAAAATAACATACAAACATAAGGAGAAAGAAAGCGAGTGAGAGAAGGAAGTGCAAAGGCGACAATGTGACTTTCTAGAAATAGAAGAGCAACAAAAAAGTTGTATAAAAAAGGAGAAGTAGAAGAAGGAAAACAACCAGTTAACTGAAGTTGGCCATAGCATGCATTGTAATGGGCTATTTTGGGATAGATAAGAATATGAATTTTAGTCCTAGATTTTGGGTATAAATATGTAATGGGTAGGGTGAAAAAAAAGAGCTAGAGAGAGAGAGAGAGAGAGAGAGAGAGAGAGAGAGAGAGAGAGAGATAATGGGCTACGAAAAGTGTGAAGAATCCATAGAGGTTGAGATTATGTAAGGATCATGAATGTAATCAGTGAATACGATGAATAAAGACAACATTTGAGAGATAATCTTGCATGTTGTCTTCTTTACTTGTTTATGTGTGGTTATGAATGATGTTGTTATTCTTCGCAGATTAGGTCTAGGCTATGGATTGATTATGATGAAATACTCATGAATTACTGTAATAACCAAGAGCATACATAATCTAGAATAAGTAACAATAGTTTGCGCATCCACCTCCCTTTCCCTTACTGCTGCCAAAACCTGGTTCTTGCAGCCCCAATAGATACTTTGGGTGAGACTTCATTTGCGTAAGAAGGTGATGTCGAAAGGGCCGGTGTCTTGAGGGTTTTTTGGTCACAATTGAATCAAACCTTGGGTCTTACAACCTGTGCATAGACAAGAGAAACCCAACAAGAACTCAAGATTTATCAAAGTCTCCTCTTCCTTGCGGTCACTCACCTTCCAGGCTCAAGATTAGGCATCCCCTTCTATGTAATATAGTCCCTCAGGCGATCCATCATGGTTTCCATTTCTTTCTCACCCAGAAGATTTTCAGATACTTTTTCGAGTCTTACAGTTGAGGCATCCCCCAAGATTTCTCCACCGAGGCATCCCCCAAGCTTGCTCCACTGAGGCATCCCCCAAGCTTGCTCATTTTTCCCATTTTTCATATAGGCTCCATACATGAATCAGATTCCTCTAGCCAGAGACTTCTTCCTTGGGAAGTTTGGATCTTTTACAACCCATGGAAATTAGTCTTCCTTATGAGATTACAACACTTCCATATCCAAGACTCTTTCTTCCTTAAATTCATTCTTCACATAGCCAAACAAATTGTTATCTCTCATGCACATTATATTTCCATTGCACACTTGTATTGGCTTCCAAACAATTTTCAAAATTTGTGCATACTAACAATCACATCACATTTATCTATTCAATGATATAAAGAAAAAAGGGAAAATCCTTCTTTACACATACATCAATTCATCATACAAAGCGTTTCAAAATGCAATCAAACATTAAATGCATTTAATCAATGTGCCAATGTCCATGTCCACATTCTCACACAACGCACCCTTGCATTGATTTCAGATTATCACTTTTCAAGTTAGGTACTATGTCGTGGTGTGTTGGATCTCAACCAACCTATCACCACATGGATTCTCTATCTACATTCACCATTACGACAACATTGTGTTTCCTGCATTGAGTTGATCATGATGTCAAATCAACAGATATTATATGAAATCAAAATTTCCTTTGAATGCATTTAAGCATTCCTTTCTTATGGGTAACGAGGGTGCCAATCCTCATGGCCAGCCAATTCTTTCTTTACCTTTATAAAACTTTGGTAGATTATTAGAAGATCCTTCTTCCATCATGGGAAGTCCTATACATTCCCATTTTCATCCAACATGCATCTCATATTCACAATTATATCAACTGTCATGAAAAATTAAAAATGCTTGTACCATAGCCTTTTAATTAAGCAAAACATTTTAAGATATGTTCCAACCTATCTATATGCACTTTATCACATTTGCCTCAAGGTATTCCATGAGTGCAAACAACATTAAGATTTATGTTGTTTCTATAGTCATACAGTTATCAACATTCTCATGTTGAAATTATTCACACATAACAACATGTCAATTTTCTCATTCTAGAGAAACACACTAAACAACAAGAAAGGAGGTAAGGGATTCTTCCCTCTTTTGAAATCCTACACAGTCTGGACTCTTCAGTACAACTGAACTATTTCCAAGGCCTCTCTACATTTTCATAACATGGATTTTAACCAATGTCAAATTCATTTGTTTATTTTCCTTTTCTTTCATAGTTGTTCCTTTAAGGTTTATAACTCTATTAAGAAAATCAAATTTTTTGGAGTGAGGAAAGTGTTCCTCTTTTCCTCTTCCTTTGCTTAAGCAATTTGTTCCTCTTGGGATTTTTTTGCTTTACTCCTTGAGCAACTCCAACCAAATTTCATCTTGACTTTCCTAGATATACAACATATTGTAACATCACAATCATCTCATAAATTATTCATGAACCAGTGCATTCTGCACATTTACCAATCAGATTGGTCAACATTCATTTGCATGTCCCTCATGCATGCATTATAGTTTAAAATGTAATATAGTTTTTTTTATAAATAGGCTTGCAACCCATTGCGCAATCATTAATGTTATGACTATGTTCTCCTGACAGAGTTCTTTACACAATTCCTCCACATGGAATTTCACGAACATGAAACTTTCCTTCTTACATATTCATCGCTATCTGAAATGACCTCCACCTTGAGTCGACATTAGTTTCATCATTTCAAGGATTTCCCTAATATTTCATAAGGAATATAAACAAACATTCTTATTATGTATTCAGATTATACATTTAAACCAGTACCTCTATTTTATCATCTTGCATTCACATTGTGTTTTCATGCACTTGACCACATGCCTCAACATATTATGTGTCCACCATAGGTACACTCTACAATTTCATGTGCATATTTATTTAAAATTATTTAACTCATGATTATTCACAACCATTCACATGAAAAATTTAAAGGCATTATCACAATCATATTTCCTTCTTTCATAACACAAAGCATTATGGCTCATTGGCCTTTCAACATTTTACACCAGCTTTTCCTGAGGAGTGAAGTACACCTTCCTCAAGCTATTATTTAAACAAGATAGTTCATACCCTCTTACATAGGGTCAGCCATGCATCCATGGAATTATTCCGTCTTCTTGCCTTACTACCCTCTTACTTAGGAAGTCATATCATTCCTTCAAGCATATACATATATCTATGTATGTATTATGCATGTGCATTAATTGCACTTTTTTATATTATTCGTTCATATTTGTCTAATATTAATACCAACCTTCTTTGATGAGAACTTATATCCATCCACATGAATAGTCTCCATAAGAATAATCATACTTATATTGCCTTCTCTCATGGCACCATCTAGCAAGAAGTCACTCTTTCCCAACTGCTATAAAAACATTTACAATTCTAAAATACAACTAGGTAATAACAACATTACCCAGGGCATTAAAATGCCTAAACCATTCTTGGTCAATAGACCTTTACCAAGGAAATCATTTTCCTAATTTCTGTATTATTAGTAATTTTCCCTCTTACTATTACTTAATTATACTAAGCCATACCTCTATGGATTTCACCCAACTCTGGATGTCAATCTAATCCATTGGTCCTCCATGAATGACCAAAATCTTCCTTACCATACTTTAGATCAACTTTTCATTAGTCATTCTACCTTATCCTCATAAGGTAGTATGCAATCAACATAATCAATCTTTCATTTATGTTGTTAACATTGTTGTTGATATTAGGTCATCATCAACTGAAATATCCCATCAACACACCATACCTTACAGCCAACCATGAGTTATAATAATTTTATTCGCATGTTACATACATGCTTACTCATTATCATATGCATTACAAAAGATCGACGTTTTGTATTTCCCTTCATACACAAGTACTCAGGTCAATAGGCATATACATTTTTATACAACCATGAGCTCATAAACTGGGTCATATGTTCATGTCATTCCACCTTTTTTTATGAGGACTATCATAGATGAAAGAAATCCTCTTTATTTTTATTAACTATGTTATCCCAGTTACAGGTTTCAATCATTATAGGTCAATCACACTGACCTTACAATTTCCCATCAATTCTCTAAACATGAGGAATTATACATACACATCCTAGTCTCTTTATTAAACAACAATTGTAATTACCAGGGTTCCAACAACCCATGCCAGATTCCTTTAACCACAAGGAATTTTCCATAAGGGCCTTAGCCCTTATATAGGAAACCATAAAAAATGCAAGAGGTTATGTATATCTGAGCAGATAGACAACATTACACTTAAATAAAAGAACTCAATTCATTCATTCTTCAGACTCATGCAACTCTATAACATTATTCAACCATTCACATTCACATCTTACCATTAAGTCTTATCATCATATTCCCACTACTGTAAGAATAGCCATCAATCCATCAAAGCGACATTATAATCCTTTTGCTACAATCAACATGATAAAATTTATTGTTGTAAGGAATTCTTAAAAAAAAAATCAAGTTATAGTCCTTCGTCTCAAGGAGTTAGTGCAGATAATAAACAAACTTTTTGATGTAGAGAAACTCTTTCTAACATGCTCGTCTTAGCCTTGATATACCAGTCTTATGATTGTTCTCTGGCCCATCTGATACTAGTGTTTGAACTCTTCTTTGATACCACTTTGTAAGACACCCAATCCCTTAAGTACTTTTTGAGGGATTGGGTATTAAAAAAAATATTTTCCTTAACCCTCTTGAGGCCTCTTCTTGAGGATACCATCATCTTTTGCTCGTTAATATATCTCCATTGGATGTCACCATGCTCAAAACCAATCTCTGGATCAAAAGTTAGGTCCTTCTAAAGTTTCTTAACCCTTCATTGGCCAAAAGCCACCTCATCGCCACATGGCACCCACTTGGCTCCACGTCACCCATGTCCATCCAATGTGGCACTGACATGGAAACTGAGGCGGTGCCAACCACCTGGCTCATCGGTCCTCGACTTATAGGGCCCTCCACTTCAATGGATTGGATTAACTTGGAGCCTTTCTCTACCATCAGAGTCCCTCTCCATTAGATTGCATCTACTCCATTTCTCACAGACCACTCTGACTGGTTAATTCTAATGGTATCCACAACCCATCACAACTAGCCACCTGACATGGCATGTGGCCATGTAATCACCTACCACCCGACAAGACACATGGTGCTCCCACAACCAACAACCTATCATGAAACGTGTCCCTATCACTGTCTGCCACCTAGAATTACATGTGGCACTCACAATTCAGCACGAAGCTTCACCTCAACACTCTGATTCACCATGACACGTGGCATGACCAACAATGGACATGTGTACCACCCCCATCATGATGTGTGGGTTGGTGTGGTTATACACGTTTTCACTGAGCATACAGTCTCACCACTTGGGTGCTGACACCTTCCTACTTGGCCCATTGGTCCTTGGCCTATCAGACCCACCAAATGGACGACCTGCACTTACTCTCACTATTAGTTTGTGATCTGCAATATTTGCATAGTGGTCTTTTTCAGAGTACCCGAATACTTCACTCAACAAACACTCTGACAGGGTATGCTCTAATGGGAAATCTTCATAGATCCAACGGCCCTCGATCTCTTGAACCAATTGCCTCGATCACATCAGTGCATCAACTTGCTCAACGATTAATGACCGCCCTCTATTCTCTTGCAAGTAATTAGGTGGGGCCTATGACAACTTTAAAACTGTCATTTCATTACACCTTTCCCATGATCAACATACCTCATCGATTCTTGGAGTTCCACCTATCAGAGTACTTCCTCCCCAGAGTCATGTTCCACTTTGACAAACATACTCTTGCAATGTAAACTCTAATTGATCAGACAATCCTCAGAATTGGATATCAACGTCTTTGATGACTTTAGATTCCCTTATTGCATGATGGTTAATGACCATCCCACGCTCTTCCTGATTTTGGCTCATCGTAGGACCCATAACGACCTGCGGCTGAGATTTTCTCTTCTTACTCTCACCAATCAACGATCTAGATCACCTCTTGGAGTCTCCCCCATCAGATTGACCCCACTACGAGAATCCAACGCCACTCTGACCATCATTCTTGGATGATACTCATCGCATAAGGATCCATTGGTCCAAATTACTTATAGGAGTCTTTCCCATCAAAGTTCCTCCACTTTAGGCATCCATGGCTTCTCCAACCATCCTCGTTCGACGATGCTCACTGCCAAGGGAATCCAACAATCTAGATTACCTATTGGAGTCTATCCCATCAGAGTGCCTCTACTTTGGGCGTTCAATGCTACTTCGACCATCCTTCTTTGATGTAGCTTTAACCAACATCCATATTTTGGATCTCACCATCTCAATTCTTTAATGGGTCCAATGGTTAACGTAACTCATAGCTCTATCCATTGGAGTACCAATGCCACCATGCACATGGTCACTTAGTCGACCTTGATACTAAACCAACGGTTAGGATCTCTCCTACACATGCCATGAGAAATCCACGATCCTCGTCACTTCAAATATTCTCCCATCAAAGTCCCATTGTATCCCAGTTCTAGAGTACTCCAATGATCTCATCCTCTCACCAATGGTCAGGATGATCTCGCCTCACCAATTCAATGGTATTCAATGGATTTGGGTCCTCTTCGTCATTAGACTCCATGAAAGTCCTTATTCTTGAGCTCTCCAATGATTATTCCCTCTGATGAAGGGCCAAGATCTATTCGATGCATCTATCCAACGGTTGTGATTCCTTCAGGCTCAAAACACAGGATTTATACATGTTAACAATTCAAATTTTGGACTTACTCAACTAAGGGATTCTACTTTGTCCTTTCCGAGGTTTTTACCAGGAATTCTTTGCGTTCATCCTACTTAGGAAAATACTAAGGAATTCTCCTCATACCTTGGTGAATATTTGACACATCCTCCAGGAGTTTTATTCAAGTAGGAAGGTTTTCACATAGTTTAAAGCTCTCTAAATTGCTCAGAGACCTCTCCAGGTTCAGGTGTACTTCTAGCACCATTCTTGCATCTTCATAATTCTTTAAATATAAGGGCTTCCCAACAGAAAAAATATCAACATTACTAATCATGCATACACCTCTATAGTAAAATTACAGACATCCACCCATATGATCTATTTCTACTACACAGAATATATGTGGTATTTATCTTTTCAGTGAAGAAGTTAACCATCCAACTGAACGTGGGTGTTCTCCTTTCCACCCAACCATAGGCTCTTCTTGCTCAATAACTTCGGTAGCAGGCCACCCCCCTTCCAAGCCATGATACCACTAGGGAAATATTCTCACTGTTGACTTACCACGTCCAGTAAAATGACTCAGGAAGTTACTCTCTTCCCATTCTCTCTTCCTTCTCAGAATCAAAACTCCCCACCCCCCCCACCCCGCGATCTTTTCCTCTAACTGTAGTTTCCCTCTGTTGCATGCAAACTTCATCTTGGGGATTGTGAAATGGTACACTATGGTACCTTTGGCTGACAACTTATGTTTTCCTAGCTAGATATTCCATACTTATATTCATTGAGGGTGGTTGGTTGTTCAACTAATAACCCCTTCCATTAAGTGTCTTACTTCAACTTCAATCTAGAGGAAATATTTCCATTTCCTTATCCTTGTTCATCAAGGTGTCTTTGGGTTCTGTTACACATGAATCCTCCTTCTCATCACCTTACTAATCCCTCTCGTGGTATTATGGATAGTACTTTTAAGGCTTCACCTAACAGTCAGTTGGTTGGAATTTCAATAAAATGAAATACAATTACAATATTTATATGCCATGCTTTAGAAATCATTAACATGATTAATTACATACAATATGGGGTTTAGAAAAGGAGGTCTTACAATCTAAGGTTGGGCGCACAAGTGTGGCACACCTTAGGCTGAGGCAAGGAAGAGCACATGGGAAGTCTTGATGTGACAGAACCACAGGTTTGGATAGTTTTGATGCATAAGAAAGAGTCGTGAGACTCTGCCCATATATGTAACTCAGAAAATAGAACACTCTTTGTAAATATTTATTTATGTTTCACAATATAATAAATGAAGCCAGGTATTAGGCACCACTGGTGTCGCCCGCAGACTTAATATGAAGTGAAAGTATGAAGAAGTTCAGACTTTCAAGGACAAAGGGATGCAGACTTAATATGAAGTGAAATTTCTCTAGAGTGTATTTTCTCTCCAATGTGTTGAATTCTCCAAGGCTTGGATATGGCTCAATTTATAGCCTTCAAATGGAATTGAAGGGTCAAGTCAGAGCATTTCTAGTATATGGAAGGTCAAGGATCATTTATCACATGACATGGCATGGAAACCTAACATATTTTTTAATTTTTTAGCACCAAACCTGATGTACGCAGGTTTTAGTGTTGCAACTTATCTATATGCGAGTTTTCTAACTTGTAGGTCGCGTATATGGACAAAAATATGAACTTTTAGCTTTGGAGTGAATAAAAAGGGGAATTTAAGTCTGTAGAGGGAAATGGAAGGCCATCAAAGAAAGATGCATGGATTGAGGAAAATTTTTCTATAACACTCCTAATCATTCATAAAATTTTCATTATCAGACCAATAGATATGCACTTCTCTTTCTAGACTTCTCACAATTGCATGATCCTTCCTATCCCTTCTTCCATTAGACTCTATCTCAACATTCCCCATGTTGACATGGATACCTCTAATCTCTTCTTCAAGGTTGTAAGTCTTTTGTGCATCCTCCATATCTCTAGGAAATAAACTATTCTTTCATATACCTCTAATTCCTCAATATATGTGGATGTAATAATTATTGTTAGCACATGTGTGGCACATGCATACTACAAAACATTCCATTAATTAGAATACATGTTATTCTTCACATCAATTTATTAATAACACAATGCACCAAGTCAAAATATGATTACTTAAACACATTCTTCTTTGAAACAACTCTCGAACGGTTATACTCATGCCTCATTCTGAGTTTTGAGTGAAAAATTACAACATTCACAAGCTACAAATCTCCATTCACTTACTCCTACATAATTGATTTATTACTTTTTGAGATAATTTTAGTAACCAATTCAAAAATCTAGGTGTATATATGTCTTCCCCTTCTCAATACCTTTCCAGAGACTATTTGTTTTCTCAAATCTGAGCTTTGAGCTAAAAGTTACAGTCCAAAGAAGTTTAGACATTTTTTCCCAATTTAGCCATGTATGCTCGACGAGTCTTATTTCTCTTCCTACACATTTTTACATACCCATATTTTGAATCTGGCTCCATGGTTATCTTCTATGGTTCATAATATTTCCATAGATTTCTCTTGAGCCCCCAACGAACTTCTGAGCCAAGAGTTATGCTCTTTGGAAGTAAACTGGTGTTGAAATTTTACCTTAAATGTTTCAGCTCTAACTTCCTCATACGAGCTCTATTTTTCACCCAGAGTAGCTTGTTGGAAATCTCTCTTCGAGTTATTTTATTTAAGCCACAAACACACTCCATTCCCATAGACTTTGATTTCTTTAAATCATCATTTAGGCCCTCAAAATCGCTCTGCAAGTTGATGACGTTCGAAAATCATAAAATTTCATATAAAATTGATTATTTTACTACTATAACCTTCGTTAAATATGAGTTGTTGATCTCAAATTGCGTGAAATCTTAGTCAATAATCTGAACTCTATCGATTATTGATGATCAACAATTTCTTTTGCACACACACAAGACTTTTCCAAAAATGTTGACTCGACCATCAACCATCGACCCTTTCCTTTGGAAACCGATTCG
>ML803483.1:18623-35483 GCA_009831015.1 Picea engelmannii | reverse complement strand
TTTCAAAATGCAATCAAACATTAAATGCATTTAATCAATGTGCCAATGTCCATGTCCACATTCTCACACAACGCACCCTTGCATTGATTTCAGATTATCACTTTTCAAGTTAGGTACTATGTCGTGGTGTGTTGGATCTCAACCAACCTATCACCACATGGATTCTCTATCTACATTCACCATTACGACAACATTGTGTTTCCTGCATTGAGTTGATCATGATGTCAAATCAACAGATATTATATGAAATCAAAATTTCCTTTGAATGCATTTAAGCATTCCTTTCTTATGGGTAACGAGGGTGCCAATCCTCATGGCCAGCCAATTCTTTCTTTACCTTTATAAAACTTTGGTAGATTATTAGAAGATCCTTCTTCCATCATGGGAAGTCCTATACATTCCCATTTTCATCCAACATGCATCTCATATTCACAATTATATCAACTGTCATGAAAAATTAAAAATGCTTGTACCATAGCCTTTTAATTAAGCAAAACATTTTAAGATATGTTCCAACCTATCTATATGCACTTTATCACATTTGCC
Organism: Picea engelmannii; assembly: GCA_009831015.1. Taxonomy (NCBI): domain Eukaryota; kingdom Viridiplantae; phylum Streptophyta; class Pinopsida; order Pinales; family Pinaceae; genus Picea; species Picea engelmannii. The sequence continues at coordinate 34,937 of ML803483.1, read as the reverse complement.
TCAAGGTATTCCATGAGTGCAAACAACATTAAGATTTATGTTGTTTCTATAGTCATACAGTTATCAACATTCTCATGTTGAAATTATTCACACATAACAACATGTCAATTTTCTCATTCTAGAGAAACACACTAAACAACAAGAAAGGAGGTAAGGGATTCTTCCCTCTTTTGAAATCCTACACAGTCTGGACTCTTCAGTACAACTGAACTATTTCCAAGGCCTCTCTACATTTTCATAACATGGATTTTAACCAATGTCAAATTCATTTGTTTATTTTCCTTTTCTTTCATAGTTGTTCCTTTAAGGTTTATAACTCTATTAAGAAAATCAAATTTTTTGGAGTGAGGAAAGTGTTCCTCTTTTCCTCTTCCTTTGCTTAAGCAATTTGTTCCTCTTGGGATTTTTTTGCTTTACTCCTTGAGCAACTCCAACCAAATTTCATCTTGACTTTCCTAGATATACAACATATTGTAACATCACAATCATCTCATAAATTATTCATGAACCAGTGCATTCTGCACATTTACCAATCAGATTGGTCAACATTCATTTGCATGTCCCTCATGCATGCATTATAGTTTAAAATGTAATATAGTTTTTTTTATAAATAGGCTTGCAACCCATTGCGCAATCATTAATGTTATGACTATGTTCTCCTGACAGAGTTCTTTACACAATTCCTCCACATGGAATTTCACGAACATGAAACTTTCCTTCTTACATATTCATCGCTATCTGAAATGACCTCCACCTTGAGTCGACATTAGTTTCATCATTTCAAGGATTTCCCTAATATTTCATAAGGAATATAAACAAACATTCTTATTATGTATTCAGATTATACATTTAAACCAGTACCTCTATTTTATCATCTTGCATTCACATTGTGTTTTCATGCACTTGACCACATGCCTCAACATATTATGTGTCCACCATAGGTACACTCTACAATTTCATGTGCATATTTATTTAAAATTATTTAACTCATGATTATTCACAACCATTCACATGAAAAATTTAAAGGCATTATCACAATCATATTTCCTTCTTTCATAACACAAAGCATTATGGCTCATTGGCCTTTCAACATTTTACACCAGCTTTTCCTGAGGAGTGAAGTACACCTTCCTCAAGCTATTATTTAAACAAGATAGTTCATACCCTCTTACATAGGGTCAGCCATGCATCCATGGAATTATTCCGTCTTCTTGCCTTACTACCCTCTTACTTAGGAAGTCATATCATTCCTTCAAGCATATACATATATCTATGTATGTATTATGCATGTGCATTAATTGCACTTTTTTATATTATTCGTTCATATTTGTCTAATATTAATACCAACCTTCTTTGATGAGAACTTATATCCATCCACATGAATAGTCTCCATAAGAATAATCATACTTATATTGCCTTCTCTCATGGCACCATCTAGCAAGAAGTCACTCTTTCCCAACTGCTATAAAAACATTTACAATTCTAAAATACAACTAGGTAATAACAACATTACCCAGGGCATTAAAATGCCTAAACCATTCTTGGTCAATAGACCTTTACCAAGGAAATCATTTTCCTAATTTCTGTATTATTAGTAATTTTCCCTCTTACTATTACTTAATTATACTAAGCCATACCTCTATGGATTTCACCCAACTCTGGATGTCAATCTAATCCATTGGTCCTCCATGAATGACCAAAATCTTCCTTACCATACTTTAGATCAACTTTTCATTAGTCATTCTACCTTATCCTCATAAGGTAGTATGCAATCAACATAATCAATCTTTCATTTATGTTGTTAACATTGTTGTTGATATTAGGTCATCATCAACTGAAATATCCCATCAACACACCATACCTTACAGCCAACCATGAGTTATAATAATTTTATTCGCATGTTACATACATGCTTACTCATTATCATATGCATTACAAAAGATCGACGTTTTGTATTTCCCTTCATACACAAGTACTCAGGTCAATAGGCATATACATTTTTATACAACCATGAGCTCATAAACTGGGTCATATGTTCATGTCATTCCACCTTTTTTTATGAGGACTATCATAGATGAAAGAAATCCTCTTTATTTTTATTAACTATGTTATCCCAGTTACAGGTTTCAATCATTATAGGTCAATCACACTGACCTTACAATTTCCCATCAATTCTCTAAACATGAGGAATTATACATACACATCCTAGTCTCTTTATTAAACAACAATTGTAATTACCAGGGTTCCAACAACCCATGCCAGATTCCTTTAACCACAAGGAATTTTCCATAAGGGCCTTAGCCCTTATATAGGAAACCATAAAAAATGCAAGAGGTTATGTATATCTGAGCAGATAGACAACATTACACTTAAATAAAAGAACTCAATTCATTCATTCTTCAGACTCATGCAACTCTATAACATTATTCAACCATTCACATTCACATCTTACCATTAAGTCTTATCATCATATTCCCACTACTGTAAGAATAGCCATCAATCCATCAAAGCGACATTATAATCCTTTTGCTACAATCAACATGATAAAATTTATTGTTGTAAGGAATTCTTAAAAAAAAAATCAAGTTATAGTCCTTCGTCTCAAGGAGTTAGTGCAGATAATAAACAAACTTTTTGATGTAGAGAAACTCTTTCTAACATGCTCGTCTTAGCCTTGATATACCAGTCTTATGATTGTTCTCTGGCCCATCTGATACTAGTGTTTGAACTCTTCTTTGATACCACTTTGTAAGACACCCAATCCCTTAAGTACTTTTTGAGGGATTGGGTATTAAAAAAAATATTTTCCTTAACCCTCTTGAGGCCTCTTCTTGAGGATACCATCATCTTTTGCTCGTTAATATATCTCCATTGGATGTCACCATGCTCAAAACCAATCTCTGGATCAAAAGTTAGGTCCTTCTAAAGTTTCTTAACCCTTCATTGGCCAAAAGCCACCTCATCGCCACATGGCACCCACTTGGCTCCACGTCACCCATGTCCATCCAATGTGGCACTGACATGGAAACTGAGGCGGTGCCAACCACCTGGCTCATCGGTCCTCGACTTATAGGGCCCTCCACTTCAATGGATTGGATTAACTTGGAGCCTTTCTCTACCATCAGAGTCCCTCTCCATTAGATTGCATCTACTCCATTTCTCACAGACCACTCTGACTGGTTAATTCTAATGGTATCCACAACCCATCACAACTAGCCACCTGACATGGCATGTGGCCATGTAATCACCTACCACCCGACAAGACACATGGTGCTCCCACAACCAACAACCTATCATGAAACGTGTCCCTATCACTGTCTGCCACCTAGAATTACATGTGGCACTCACAATTCAGCACGAAGCTTCACCTCAACACTCTGATTCACCATGACACGTGGCATGACCAACAATGGACATGTGTACCACCCCCATCATGATGTGTGGGTTGGTGTGGTTATACACGTTTTCACTGAGCATACAGTCTCACCACTTGGGTGCTGACACCTTCCTACTTGGCCCATTGGTCCTTGGCCTATCAGACCCACCAAATGGACGACCTGCACTTACTCTCACTATTAGTTTGTGATCTGCAATATTTGCATAGTGGTCTTTTTCAGAGTACCCGAATACTTCACTCAACAAACACTCTGACAGGGTATGCTCTAATGGGAAATCTTCATAGATCCAACGGCCCTCGATCTCTTGAACCAATTGCCTCGATCACATCAGTGCATCAACTTGCTCAACGATTAATGACCGCCCTCTATTCTCTTGCAAGTAATTAGGTGGGGCCTATGACAACTTTAAAACTGTCATTTCATTACACCTTTCCCATGATCAACATACCTCATCGATTCTTGGAGTTCCACCTATCAGAGTACTTCCTCCCCAGAGTCATGTTCCACTTTGACAAACATACTCTTGCAATGTAAACTCTAATTGATCAGACAATCCTCAGAATTGGATATCAACGTCTTTGATGACTTTAGATTCCCTTATTGCATGATGGTTAATGACCATCCCACGCTCTTCCTGATTTTGGCTCATCGTAGGACCCATAACGACCTGCGGCTGAGATTTTCTCTTCTTACTCTCACCAATCAACGATCTAGATCACCTCTTGGAGTCTCCCCCATCAGATTGACCCCACTACGAGAATCCAACGCCACTCTGACCATCATTCTTGGATGATACTCATCGCATAAGGATCCATTGGTCCAAATTACTTATAGGAGTCTTTCCCATCAAAGTTCCTCCACTTTAGGCATCCATGGCTTCTCCAACCATCCTCGTTCGACGATGCTCACTGCCAAGGGAATCCAACAATCTAGATTACCTATTGGAGTCTATCCCATCAGAGTGCCTCTACTTTGGGCGTTCAATGCTACTTCGACCATCCTTCTTTGATGTAGCTTTAACCAACATCCATATTTTGGATCTCACCATCTCAATTCTTTAATGGGTCCAATGGTTAACGTAACTCATAGCTCTATCCATTGGAGTACCAATGCCACCATGCACATGGTCACTTAGTCGACCTTGATACTAAACCAACGGTTAGGATCTCTCCTACACATGCCATGAGAAATCCACGATCCTCGTCACTTCAAATATTCTCCCATCAAAGTCCCATTGTATCCCAGTTCTAGAGTACTCCAATGATCTCATCCTCTCACCAATGGTCAGGATGATCTCGCCTCACCAATTCAATGGTATTCAATGGATTTGGGTCCTCTTCGTCATTAGACTCCATGAAAGTCCTTATTCTTGAGCTCTCCAATGATTATTCCCTCTGATGAAGGGCCAAGATCTATTCGATGCATCTATCCAACGGTTGTGATTCCTTCAGGCTCAAAACACAGGATTTATACATGTTAACAATTCAAATTTTGGACTTACTCAACTAAGGGATTCTACTTTGTCCTTTCCGAGGTTTTTACCAGGAATTCTTTGCGTTCATCCTACTTAGGAAAATACTAAGGAATTCTCCTCATACCTTGGTGAATATTTGACACATCCTCCAGGAGTTTTATTCAAGTAGGAAGGTTTTCACATAGTTTAAAGCTCTCTAAATTGCTCAGAGACCTCTCCAGGTTCAGGTGTACTTCTAGCACCATTCTTGCATCTTCATAATTCTTTAAATATAAGGGCTTCCCAACAGAAAAAATATCAACATTACTAATCATGCATACACCTCTATAGTAAAATTACAGACATCCACCCATATGATCTATTTCTACTACACAGAATATATGTGGTATTTATCTTTTCAGTGAAGAAGTTAACCATCCAACTGAACGTGGGTGTTCTCCTTTCCACCCAACCATAGGCTCTTCTTGCTCAATAACTTCGGTAGCAGGCCACCCCCCTTCCAAGCCATGATACCACTAGGGAAATATTCTCACTGTTGACTTACCACGTCCAGTAAAATGACTCAGGAAGTTACTCTCTTCCCATTCTCTCTTCCTTCTCAGAATCAAAACTCCCCACCCCCCCCACCCCGCGATCTTTTCCTCTAACTGTAGTTTCCCTCTGTTGCATGCAAACTTCATCTTGGGGATTGTGAAATGGTACACTATGGTACCTTTGGCTGACAACTTATGTTTTCCTAGCTAGATATTCCATACTTATATTCATTGAGGGTGGTTGGTTGTTCAACTAATAACCCCTTCCATTAAGTGTCTTACTTCAACTTCAATCTAGAGGAAATATTTCCATTTCCTTATCCTTGTTCATCAAGGTGTCTTTGGGTTCTGTTACACATGAATCCTCCTTCTCATCACCTTACTAATCCCTCTCGTGGTATTATGGATAGTACTTTTAAGGCTTCACCTAACAGTCAGTTGGTTGGAATTTCAATAAAATGAAATACAATTACAATATTTATATGCCATGCTTTAGAAATCATTAACATGATTAATTACATACAATATGGGGTTTAGAAAAGGAGGTCTTACAATCTAAGGTTGGGCGCACAAGTGTGGCACACCTTAGGCTGAGGCAAGGAAGAGCACATGGGAAGTCTTGATGTGACAGAACCACAGGTTTGGATAGTTTTGATGCATAAGAAAGAGTCGTGAGACTCTGCCCATATATGTAACTCAGAAAATAGAACACTCTTTGTAAATATTTATTTATGTTTCACAATATAATAAATGAAGCCAGGTATTAGGCACCACTGGTGTCGCCCGCAGACTTAATATGAAGTGAAAGTATGAAGAAGTTCAGACTTTCAAGGACAAAGGGATGCAGACTTAATATGAAGTGAAATTTCTCTAGAGTGTATTTTCTCTCCAATGTGTTGAATTCTCCAAGGCTTGGATATGGCTCAATTTATAGCCTTCAAATGGAATTGAAGGGTCAAGTCAGAGCATTTCTAGTATATGGAAGGTCAAGGATCATTTATCACATGACATGGCATGGAAACCTAACATATTTTTTAATTTTTTAGCACCAAACCTGATGTACGCAGGTTTTAGTGTTGCAACTTATCTATATGCGAGTTTTCTAACTTGTAGGTCGCGTATATGGACAAAAATATGAACTTTTAGCTTTGGAGTGAATAAAAAGGGGAATTTAAGTCTGTAGAGGGAAATGGAAGGCCATCAAAGAAAGATGCATGGATTGAGGAAAATTTTTCTATAACACTCCTAATCATTCATAAAATTTTCATTATCAGACCAATAGATATGCACTTCTCTTTCTAGACTTCTCACAATTGCATGATCCTTCCTATCCCTTCTTCCATTAGACTCTATCTCAACATTCCCCATGTTGACATGGATACCTCTAATCTCTTCTTCAAGGTTGTAAGTCTTTTGTGCATCCTCCATATCTCTAGGAAATAAACTATTCTTTCATATACCTCTAATTCCTCAATATATGTGGATGTAATAATTATTGTTAGCACATGTGTGGCACATGCATACTACAAAACATTCCATTAATTAGAATACATGTTATTCTTCACATCAATTTATTAATAACACAATGCACCAAGTCAAAATATGATTACTTAAACACATTCTTCTTTGAAACAACTCTCGAACGGTTATACTCATGCCTCATTCTGAGTTTTGAGTGAAAAATTACAACATTCACAAGCTACAAATCTCCATTCACTTACTCCTACATAATTGATTTATTACTTTTTGAGATAATTTTAGTAACCAATTCAAAAATCTAGGTGTATATATGTCTTCCCCTTCTCAATACCTTTCCAGAGACTATTTGTTTTCTCAAATCTGAGCTTTGAGCTAAAAGTTACAGTCCAAAGAAGTTTAGACATTTTTTCCCAATTTAGCCATGTATGCTCGACGAGTCTTATTTCTCTTCCTACACATTTTTACATACCCATATTTTGAATCTGGCTCCATGGTTATCTTCTATGGTTCATAATATTTCCATAGATTTCTCTTGAGCCCCCAACGAACTTCTGAGCCAAGAGTTATGCTCTTTGGAAGTAAACTGGTGTTGAAATTTTACCTTAAATGTTTCAGCTCTAACTTCCTCATACGAGCTCTATTTTTCACCCAGAGTAGCTTGTTGGAAATCTCTCTTCGAGTTATTTTATTTAAGCCACAAACACACTCCATTCCCATAGACTTTGATTTCTTTAAATCATCATTTAGGCCCTCAAAATCGCTCTGCAAGTTGATGACGTTCGAAAATCATAAAATTTCATATAAAATTGATTATTTTACTACTATAACCTTCGTTAAATATGAGTTGTTGATCTCAAATTGCGTGAAATCTTAGTCAATAATCTGAACTCTATCGATTATTGATGATCAACAATTTCTTTTGCACACACACAAGACTTTTCCAAAAATGTTGACTCGACCATCAACCATCGACCCTTTCCTTTGGAAACCGATTCGTAATACATCGCTAAACCGACCAACCCGACCATTGACCATCATTTATTTTCATTAGCGAATGAAACACTTTATCAATTCGGTCGACCCAATCATCGACCATTCTTGTTGGCATACGAAACGACTTCTCTAATTAGGCTGACCCAATCATCGACCATCGACCATTTCTTAGCCAACGTGGAAACTATGTTGATGTGGCATGGAACTTAGATGTTGATGTGGCATGACACGTCATCATGAGGTGCCAACTCTGATGATGTGGAATGATGCATGGATGTTGACATAGCATGACACACCATCCTCCTCTTTTCTTCATTGGTCATCGATAATTTCCCTTGGATGACCCAAAAACCTTACTGAATTGGCCGACCCGATCATCGGTCATCGATAATCAATGATCCTTCTTGCCAAGTGAACACTTTTTTAAAATGGTTGACCCAACTGTCAGTCGTCAGTGATTTCCATTGGCAATTAAAACAGTTCGCCAATATAGTCGACTTGACCATCAACCATCGACGAATTCTCTTGGCCAACTCCAACACTTAGACTTTTTTGATTGAATCCTAGATGAATTTGAACTATCAATATCCAAGCCAGGATGATATTGACCATCGATCGACTCCCTTTTCCCAACCTTCGAAAACTAATCTAGACCATCGATCTAGTCCACTTTGCAAACATCCAAAAGTGAATCCTAGTCGTTGATTTCCTAAACCTTTCCAAATTCGAAAACCTTATAATTTTTTAAATCTATTACAATGAATCTAGGTCGTTGATCTCTAACTCAGACATGATCTCGATCATAGATCCATTATACTTTGCCCAATTCTACAATGACCATTAAAACATGAATTTCAACCTTCCAGCTCGAATTTATCTTTACAACTTTGTGGATTAACGCCATTAAACCTCTTAGACAATTATGAGGCATTTAAACTAGAGTTTTGATGATGAATTTGGGGATTTCTCTCTAATTTTATCCCATTTTCCCCAAATTCGTCACAGAACAAAATTTGTAACAACAAATTTGCTCAAATTCACACTAGTTCTTGGCCCATACGGGTCGAGTGTTTAAACTAGAAGCTCTGATACCACTCTATAATGCACCCTGCCTTAAGTTGGATCATGTTACTACTAAAATGACCCAATAAAATTTTCTGCTACCAATTCTTAATGTGAATATATGCAACATGAAATTTGTCTCATTCAATTGTCCATACTAGATAAAAACGTGAATGAAACTATTTTAACTATTTACGGTAGCAACTAAATACATATAGCGCCATTCATCCATAAAAATAGAGATTCGTGTGCATCAATATACTCACAACAAGTAGAAATAACCAAAAAAATCAGAGTAAAATGCACAACAACTATATCAACATTTAACATGAATAAACACAACAAATAAGAACATTTATCTTAAGAAATTTACAACCCATTATAGAGGAATGATGTTCCTCCCAACCGTAGACCTATTGTTCTAGTTCTCAATAGAAATTCACCCCCGATTTGGGGCTATGAATCCACCAGAAATGGTGGTCCCCAAGGTCGACTAATGTCCCCCTCTCAAAAATAAATTCCCACAGTTAATTCCAATCCACTAGCTCTCTTCCCCACAACCTAGTCAACCCAAGGGATATAATCTTCCTTCACTAATCATAGTCCCTCAAGCCTTTCCACTCCCCTCCAAGGATTCCAACATAGATTGGACAGGAAATCTCTCCGTCGGGACTTTGAAAATTCCACAGTTGCAACATGAATTCGCCCATTAGCAGATCGTGTGTCTCCCTTGGTGAATTTCGAGCACAATGCTACTCACAGGACCACAACCTCTTTCTCCACAAAATTGCAGCTCCAAAAAGTTGCCAAAGGTGCCCATAATAGCTGCCTTCAATCTTCATCCCTCAGAAGTACTTTTTTTTCCATAAAACTCTATGTAAAAACAACTATCCATACAAAAACGTGAATGTGTAATTTTGGTCTCCTACCCATACGAATTTACCCTCTTTCTCTTGCTTTCTTGACTTACACACTTCCCCAAGCCGATTGTACTCAACCCCCATGCTCTCAATAACTATGGGATGTGACTTCTCACACCCACCCTCTTACATGAATTCAATGATTGGGCTCTAGAACGCTCAATAGATAATGGAAGGTTCATGCCAAGGATAATTTGGAAAGAAATGGTTTGGGTTTAATAAACATGGGTAAACTCTCCTCCCTTTGACCCCAGCCCTCTTTTGTGGAAACTAAGCCTCCAAATCTTCATCCATGTCCATCTGCAATTGGAGGTACATTTTATTCATTAATTCAATTTACATCATTCACAATACATTGCTTGGCCCTCGACCATATACTACATTTAAAATATACATCGCTAGTTTGGGGTTTGAAAACGAGGATGTCACAACTCTTCAACATGTGGTTCCTTTGAGTCATTTAACTCTGTATATTCCTCTTCTATTTTATTCCCTTCATTGGGCTTCTCTTCTTGTGCTTCTATAGGATCTTCTTTTGATGCAACCTTGAACTCATCATTTCATTTGTTAGTAGGTACTACAATTATTTTCTTTGCAAAGACTTATTCATATGGCCCCCTGGGCCCTTGTTGTTTAGTAAGAGAGACATCCTATAAGATTTTGTTTTTGTTGTACCAAATCTTTATAAACATATTTTTCACATTAATATTAATTGTACGAATTGATTTCACCCAATGACATCCCTAAATAATATCCACATTATCCATATCTATAGCATGAAAACCTAAATGAAAAACATATTTATCCATGGTAACTTTCAAATCCTAAATAATTTTAACATTCTCACCCTCCACCTGTGTGCTTTGGATATGATTTGTTGGGACTTGTAATCTTTTAGCCAAGTTAACATTTATTAAATTATGCTTGCTACTAAGGTTTATAAAAATAATAACATTAAATTACTATTGAAGGCATTGATGAATAGGACGTTGTCATATGACAATAAACCCCTAGTGCTCTTTGTATCCTTCATAGTGTCATGAGATCATCTATTTAAATATATTCTTTCATATTCTTCATTTGGAAATTTGAATAGTTATGGCCAATGAAATTACTCACTCCATATAATTGCTTCATATTTTAAACAAAGGTACAAATTCTCTTTCCAACACCTTAAATATTGTAACTTCATCTATTTTATGTATTTTTTTAGTACAAGGACCATCAAATTTCCCCACAAAATACATCTTCCTAGTGAAAGAATAAAACTAGGGTTTTGAAGAAATAACTTACTTTTCAATTGAGTTCCTTTATGTGGCTAGAGTGCTAAGATGGAAAATCTGAAATGATCATAACACCCTCAATATTGCTTAGAATCTCTTTGTTTTACCATAATTATGAAATGTCATGAATATTGACCAACACTGGTTTGATAGAAATATGGACATCCTACCAAAATATATCTACTTTTGTGATTTGATAGAAATATGGGCGCTCTATCAAAATATATCTACTTGTACGAACATCACCTAAAACCCTAAAAAATAGATAATTTTAAATCAATGAAATCTTCACTTTCTAAACTCTAGTTTTGATGATTTATTTATTGAAATTGGATAATTTTTTAGAACAAATTTAATATATAATTTGTAAGATTCATAAATAGATTTGAATACACTTATCCTCATTTTCCCTTAAAAAATTAGAAGAAAAAAAAAATGCTTTTTATTTTTTAATAAAAAAAAACTCTCATATTATAGGTGTAATAATCCTCAAATCATAAATCTAATCACAAACATTATATAACCCTTAAAATTCAAAAATACACACTTAACATAAGAAATACCAAATGCATTTACACCATAAACAACATAAAAATATAGAAAAGAACGCTTTGTTTTTTTATGGTAACATAATATTATGCGGCAATATTTTGTATTTTTTTTAAATGAAGTGCATACATGGTATGCAATACACAATACATTGTTCTTTTGTCAATTATTTTGCATTCGTAAATAACCCTTAAAATTCAAAAATACACTCTTAATATAAGAAATACCAAATTCATTTACACCATAAACAACATAAGGAAGAAATACCAAATGCATTTACACCATAAACAACATAAGGAAGAACGCTTTGTTTTCTATGGTAACATAATATTATGCGTTAATATTTTGTATTTTTTAACATAATATTATGCGTTAATATTTTGTATTTTTTTTTAATGAAGTGCATGCATGGTATGTGATACACAATACATTGTCGTTTTGTCAATTATTTTGTTTTATTATTTTTTTTTATCGTTATTTTAGATGTTATTTTAGATAAGATTTTATGATTATATAATATGAGTTGGATTAATAATTCAATTATTTTTTATAGTTTTTTAAATAAGATTTTTTTTCCTATTTTTAAATAAGATTCTATCACTATATAATTTAATAATTCAACTAATTTTTCTCATTATATAAATATCTATACTACCATCTCAACTTCCATCTTCTATTTATTTAAAATTTAAATTAACAATTTTTCCACGGAATGGATAAACCATTTAACAAATATAAGTGTAACATCTTTTATTTATTTAAAATTTAAATTAACAATTTTTCCACGGAATGGATAAACCATTTAACAAATGTAAGTGTAACATCTTTTATTTATTTAAAATTTAAATTAACATTTTTTCCACGGAATGGATAAACCCATTTAACAAATGTAAGTGTAACATCTTTTGGGAATAGTCTAAATAAATATTTTTGTTTATTATTAATTTTGTTAAAAAATCAAATTCATAAAATTAGATATATAAATAATTGTTGAGATTACATAATTTTTTGAATTAAAAGTTTTTAAAAGTATTATATTTATGTATATATTTAAAATTACAATTTAAATATTAGAAAATTAAAATTTAAGAAATCATAATATTATAATATTATAGGTTAAAGGTTTTAATAAATGACATTTTTTTTAATAGATTTGAGTAATTATTTTTCTATAATTTTTATGTCAAAAAAGTTTTTCAACATGTTGAATCAATTTCTACATTTAAAAATAAATTTTAACAACAAAAAATAATAATTAGTGTAAATTAATTTATATCACTAAATTCTAGTAAAAAAAAAAACATAAAACAACTAAACAACTCCAATAATAAACACTCACAAATTTAATTCTAGCAAAAAAAACATAAAACAACTAAACAACTCCAATAATAAACACTCACAAAAATTTGAGAAAAAAATTTGCTCTACAAGGATCTGTGTGCTGTGCTGGTGGTAACCAATATCTTTTAATAAATGCTTAATAAAGTGATTCCTGGTTAAAAAACATTTATGATGAATACTATTCACCAGAAATAGTAATTAACCATTGATACAATTGAATTAATAGCTTTTCCATTCTATTATCAATGATTTTGTTAAGTTAATGAGGTAATAACTTAGAAATTTGATATCGAAATGGTAAAAGGCAAAGACACGAAACAACTGTTTATAATATACTGCACTGAAACAGTTACAAATAAACTGGAAAACTTGAGCTGTTTGGCCGATACATTGACACTATACTGAAATCGTGTGTTTCAGTTCTCTGAAATGATCTACATTGGATGGAATTCGCAGGGCACCCTTTTGGTGGAATCCATACGCCTTCTCTGCGGCCTCCAGTCCGCAGTAGCTGACTGAAGCACGGATAATGCAAATCTTCGAAACTTGATATAAGCTTAGAGGCATCTATCAAACAATGGCTGTGCTAATATTTTAAAAGCAAAATGGTAGAAGCCAAAAACACAATACAACTGTTTATAATATACTGCACTGAGACAGGTACAAATAAACTGGGGAACTTCAGCTGTCTGGCCGGTGCATTGACACTATACTGAAATCATGTGTTTCAGTTCTCTGAAATGATCTACATTGCAAGGAATTCGCAGGGCACCCTTTTGGTCGAATCCATACTCCTCCTCTGCGGCCTCCAGTAGCTGACTGAAGCAGGGATGATGCAAATCTTCGATTGCTATTATGAAGCGCTCCTCCTCTTTTCCTACGTAAACAACCAAGCAGCCTCTCGGGGCAGCATTTCTGCGGCCGATCTTCCGTTTTAACTGCCGTGCAATCGAAGGCTCGTACTCCATATTGAACGGAAACAAACTTTTTACTCACTGAAACTGAAACTGAGCGAGATGGACAAACCCTAGCAGTATCAAGGATCGCCTCTGCCTCTGCCTTCTAATCTCGTTATAAGAACACAAATCTGCTGCTGGCCAAGTATATGCTAATACAATCCTTTTATAGCCTATACAACCTCCACTACCATGATACTAGCCCCTCCCGGGTGAACATTGAATGACGACCAATAAAAATGCAAATAAAAAAATTACGAGAAACGTCGAGTGTGGCTACTTTGTCGGTCGGAGTATCCAAGTGCAGACAAGCCCGTAATGTCCGCCGCGTTGGATTTCATGTTTAGTTGAGTTGGTAACAAGGACAGCTCGAACAGCCAGGGGAGTACATGATGGCGACTCTTCTCTCGATTGCACGTGCTCCATTTGCTCAGATATTTTTGTGTATTTTACATTTGATATTGAAAATTTTCGTCATTCACCTCTAATACAATTCGACGAAATTCGCACCGTGTAATTGAACACAAATAAACTAGCACAGCTTGGCGGGTGAACGCTCAAAGGTGATACCAAAAATTAATTTTAAATGTGGTAATTTCAAAGTTAATTAGTTAAACGTGGCAATCATATGGTGGTACAGTAATTTCTTAATATGATTAGGTAAATGTTAAAAAGTAAACAGGTTAACTGATGTATTAAAAAATACAAGGAAGTTATGAAGAGGAAATCACATTCATTGATTTGGGAAGACGACTAAGGATTTGCCAGCATCTTCAATTGTTAGCCATCAGATTAGAATTTTAAATTAAAAAGTGATTAATTGTGCCCATCTCCAATAAATATACCCCTTTCAAAGTAAAAATAATTTAAAAAAATTAAACATTTTATATTTTTTTTTTCTACTTTCTTTATTCAATAGATCTACGATTTTATCCATCCAATTTTTTTTTTGAACTTCAAGTTAGAGCTACCTGTTTTTTTTCTAAACCAAAAAAAATCATGGCCAATTTATACAAATCTTTTTAATGCGGTAACAGAAAATAACATACAACTTTTTTCAAATATACTAACAAATTTAACATGTTCTTTTTGCCCCGCGAATCTTACTTGGATATACGCGTGGCTTGGAATTTCAAATTTATCTAACTTGTGAAAAAAAATTTGATGATAATTAATTTATTTTCATGATTATTATTTTAAGTTTTATTCAGAGTCATAAATGTCAAAATATTTTGTATATTATGTGAAAATTTTGCTGTTATAAATTTTATGCTAAGAAGATTTAATCTCTAAATGTTAATTTTTTAAACAGAATCATAAATGTCAAAATACTTTATTTATTATATGTAAATTTTATTGTCATAAATTTTATGCTGAGTAGATTTAATTTCAAAGCTTTAGCCATGACCAGTAGAAAACTTGGAAATCTCATTCACAGAGCAAAGTTGGAGGCTGAAGCTAAAAAGACCTAAGCACCTTGGAATTTAGAATTTAGATGTTCATTTACTTCTTCAACTAACACTGTCCAGTTGTCATCAACCATAATTCCACTACTCTGCCCCTACCTTGTTTCTTGAATGCTAAAGCCATGAATTATAGTTATTAACTTAAACCATATATAATTATAAACCTCTAACTTGTAAGTACCCACAACAAATTTTGACAAGAAACAGTTAAACATCAATTTAACTTTTTTGATATTTTGATGTCTGTCAATAATAAACGTGTGGATTTTATATCCACGTATCATTTATGATTTTTGGTATTTTAATGTCTATCAATAATAAATAAACGTGTGGATTTTTTATCCACATGTCAAATACAAGTTCAAATAAAAAACACAACCGGTAGGACGTCAAATTCCAGGCCTGTGTGAGGCAATGAATACGTTGAAGCTGTCTTCGAATCTCGATGACCATGGCGTCGACAACGTCTGCCGTGCAGTCCCACTTTCTCTGCCCTGTACAGATCGAGATTATTGAGACAGTACGAAACGATTAACTTCTAGGCGTGAGACAGAAACCAATCTTTTCGCATCTTAATTTCATTTGGAATTGTCAAAACTGAGCATTAATAGTCCTAGTACTTTTGGTGTTTTTAGCTATGGACAGCATATTGAGCATATTTTAGGTGTTTTTAGTTAGTCACAGCATATTGATTAGGAAATTCTAGTATTTTGTTTTTGCAAATATGTGTTTATTTTATTTATTCAATGGTAAATAGTGTGATATTTAAGGGAAAAATAAATAATACATATCAATTATTAATTTTATGCTCATACATAATATCAAACAATTTTCAAATTTCTTCCATTTTTAATACAATC
>ML803482.1:317647-330347 GCA_009831015.1 Picea engelmannii | reverse complement strand
GGATCAAGTGATATTAGAGACACTCGGTTCAGATCAAGTGGTGTATGATTTCTAATCCATTTTCGGATCAAGTGGTATCATAACAGGTTTGACAGGTGAATTCTTACAAGGGCTAAACACAAGCGTAGTGTAGGCAAACTTGAGAGTTATAATCCAGAGATTGGTTCAAGGAGCTTCACTCGAAAAGAAGAGATGGCTTCACCAAGAAAAATAGGTCCTTTTGAATATGAATATGATTTCTTTAATTCCTTTAATAAGATGAAGACAATGGTGGAAGAGCTTTACAGTGAGAGAGCATTACAAAAAAGAGAAAGTTTTGGACAAGTTAAGAAATAAGATGATCTTCCTCCTCTCCACCTCCTTCGAGACCTCCTTCTTCGCCTCCTTCTCCACCTCCTTCGAGACCTCCTTCTTCGCCTCCTTCTCCACCCCCTTCAAGACCTCCTTCTTCACCTCCTTCCACAACTTCATCTCCTTCCACTTCTCCACCCTCATCTTCGCGTAAGAAAATTGCTTCAAAAAATCCATTGTTAAAGTTGGATGTCAAGTTTAACTTGCCCATGTATAATGATGAGCCTAATGCTGAGAAGCTAGACAATTGGATTTAAAAAATGGAATTTTACTGTCGTGTTCAGCAAATTGATGAAGACGAGGTAAAGATTCAATTGGCCTCTCTTTTCCTTGAAGGCACTTCGTTGATTTGGTGGGAAGTTAAACTTCAAGAAGGTATCCAAAAGAGCAATAATATTCTCTCTTCTTGGTCAGAATTCAAAGTTGCATTAAGGAAAAAAAATTATCCTTTGGCATATCGACAAAAAGAAATTATGGAATGAGAATATCTAAGGCAAGGAAAAGAACAGAGTGTGCAAGATTTTACTAAGGAGTTTAGGAAGAAATCATTGGCTTTGAATATTTCATTACATTCTACATACCCTTATGAAATACATTGGTGCTTTGCATAGTTACATTCGTCATACTCTTCTTTTTTTAAATCCCATTGATTTTGATGAAGTACATGTTCAAGTTGTACATCTTGAATCCAGGAGGAAATATATTAAAAATGGTTCCTCCAAGGAGTTTGCTCAGTAAAAGGGAAGTAAGAACAAAGGAAAAGAGAAACAGGTAGCTACAGTAAAGAACGAAGAAGCAAATATCACATGTACTCATTGCAATAAAAGAGGACATGATGAAGATCATTGTTGGCAGCTACATCTTGATTTAAGGTCTAAAAAGTATGGAGGCAAAAGAAAACAAAAGGTTGTTGTCACAGTCCAACAAAATTTTGGATCTAAATCGGGTGACGAGACACAAATCATAGTTGTAGGTGTTGTGAATGCAAGAAAGAATGTGTCGATGATGTCTGTAAAAGAAAGTGAAGGATATGATAATGAAATAGTCAAGTTATCTCCTAGTCATGAAGTGTTTCAAAATTCTCCAAAGTTGTGACAAGGTCCATTACATGCAAGTGACAGGGATTTTTTTAGGGAGTGCAGGAATGTTGTTAATTCATTGTCACTATCATCTATATGTTCGCTAATACTGTTGATATGTTGTGCATGGCCAGTGGTGGAAAATGTGAATGCAGATAGATGTGGAAGTATGAGAATGATTTATTATGTTAGCAACATTATTTCATCCTTCATCCTTATTATTCAACCAATTGTAATAAGACAAGTGGTCCAAGCATGGGGAAGAGACACAGAACAAGTGGGGAAGCATCTCCCTCATTTGATGAAAACCTTTTGGAGGTACAAAAGCCTCCCGGTGGGGAGGAATGATCTAGGAACACTCACAGAGGTCCAGGAGGATCCAGAATACTCATAGGGGTCCATAAGGGATAAAAAATGCTTAAAATTTGATCATCTTAAAAGCTCTTGAAAATTCCATCAATGCATAGATCTCATCGCAAGCTCTCCAACAACGCAAATTGTGCCTCAAACAGAGTCCATATGCAAAAGTTATGGTTGGTCAAAATTCAGGTCAAACATGGCAAAAGTCAACCTGAAGAGACACGTGGCAAGATCTCAGGTTGACAAATGGAAACTCCATATTTTGACCAATGGTAGATCACTATGTATGACATGGTCCAACTGCATTTTGACAAGTGGAATTAGTCATTGTTTGACACGTGGCAAAGTTTAACTAATGAGAAGATGTCACGTGGCAACCTCCCATTGGCCAGTTATGGATGAGTTTGTTCAAAAAATAGTTGAACCAAAGGGAATCGAACCCAGATCTATAGTATGATAATGCAACGTCTTACCAACGCGCCATTGCATATGAGTTAACGGAGTCCATATGCAAAAGTTATGGTTGGTCAAAGTTCAAGTCAAACATGGCAAAAGTCAACCTAAAGAGACACGTGACAGGATCTCAGGTTGACAAATGGCAGCTCCATATTTTGACCAGTGGTAGCTGACTATGTATGACATGATCCAACTACATGTTGACAAGTAGAATTAATCATTGTTTAACATGTTGCAAAGTTTAACCAATGAGAAGATGCCACGTGGCAACCTCCCATTGGCCAGTTATGGATGAGTTTGTTCAAAAAATGGTTGATCCAAAGGGAATCAAACCCAGATATATAGTATGATAACGCAACGTCTTACTAACAAGCCATTTCATATGAGTTAACAAGAATATGGTATTATGTTCATTTAAAGTGGTTGTTTGTTTTAACCGACAGAAAAAGGGTCGAGGGCTTAGCCCTCGTCCCTAGGTTGTATGGCATGCATGAAAACCAAGCCTCTATATTCGCAGGGGCCTAACAGATATAAGTGCACAATCCAACGCCCATTTAAACCATATATTATATGGTTTTAAAAAACCATCCATGCGCTTGGGATATAATTAATATATATATTCAATTTGTTAAAACAAATATAACCAACACATAACAAATGAACCACTTTATAACTATAAACTAGTATACCCCTTAAACGGGCGAATGGAAATGCCAAAGTGATTTGAGGAAAGTTTTCATATTAATGTTGTTAATTGAAACTACTAAAATCCATCCAACAATCTATTTTACTTTAGGTGATTATATTGTATTTATTTCCTTGGAATTCAATTTCTTACCTATAAATTTGATTTTATTTAATTATTTAATTAATAGAAATTTAAATTTTAAATTTTAAATTTTTTCTTAAAAGTTTGATTTATTTTAAGATAATTTATATAATTGAAATTTAAAAAAAAAATTAAAAAATTGCTTTATCACAAAATAATATATAAAAAAATAATTATCAATATATTAACTCACTCCATTAATATAATATTATTATTATTTAAAACACACTTCATTAATATAACATTATTATTATTTAAAACAAGCTTTATTAATATAAAGTTATTATTATTTAAAACACATTACTTGCAATGTTCTTTTAAAAAACAAAAATAAAAACAAATTTACTTGCCAAAACGGTCTTAAGTTTCATCTTAGCTTTTTCTTTAAATGTGACCTCTTAGTGATGTAGGAACTCATATTTTCCATAGTTAGCAATAGTTTTGTCTAATATATTATTAGAGGGCGATCAGATTTGATTTGTTTTTAAACCTTGTCATTAGTAATGTATATTCTTCACAAGCACAATCATATCCATTGTTTTTTCCACTACATGCCCGGGTACCATTATTGAAGAGTCACTTTGCAAATCTACTCGAACCTTATTGAAGTCCAAGGGCTACCCAAACATCTCTATATTATATGAAATTTAAATTATATACATAAAAGTTAAATTATAATTAATTTTAAAATTAAAAAATATATATATATATTTTTTTTTAATATAAAATTCAAATGAAAATTACATTCTCAAATATATACCTACTCAAACACATATCTCAAATCATTGAAAACAAAAAAAAACCTACTCTTCCCTCATGCTATTTTATCATTAAACAAATTGAAAAAAATAAATTATGCCTTAATTTCATACCTTTTACCAAATCTAAAACTTTTACCCCATTTAAAATCCCAATTTCATACCTTAATTTGAATATATTTTGACAATCAAAGAAGCCCTGGGAAGCAATTGAAGACCCAAGAAAATAAGTCTGCCTCCATAGGTAAAATATAGAAAGCAATAAAGTGAAATTGAAGACCTAGGAAGAGAAGTCAACCCCACCAGTAAAAAAAAGGCGCTTGGACAAGTATAAATAGAGGCAGAGTCATTTCATTTGGACACATGACTCTTCTCTTCAAGTGCACACTAGCCATTTGTTAGCTGCAGTTGTGAGATTTTCTCTATCTCTTGGAGTTCTTGTTTTCTTGGTGAGTGCACCACACTTGGAGATGCACTAGACTTGGAGAAGCTATCTCTTGGTTGTATTTTGGCTATTCTAGTGAGATGCTAGATATTGAAGACACTAGGATTGGGGAGGATACTCTCTGAATGGTATTTTGATCCATTGATGGTGATGTATTGGTAATATCTTGGATTGGATTCTTTTATAAGAAATGTGGTTGGGTTTTCTCCGAAGGTTGGGTTTCCCAAGATAAATTCTTGTGTTCTTGTGTCTATTGTGGATGGTTAATATTTCTAGATCTTGTTATTTCCATTGCATTGTTATAGTTGATATTTTCAATGTATATTTATTCTATGATAATTGTGGCATGAAAGGAAATTTTTATTGAAATCATAAGGAAATAATTATCAGATCTGAGAATCCAAAAAATCAACATGGTATCGGATCTTTGTTGAAATATTTCCACTAGACAATTTTATGTTAGTCGTCACTACACATACATGAACTTGTCAAGCTAGTTGAGAACTTATTGTAAAGTCATTGGGACTAACTGCACCATAGATCCATTCACCTTGCTTCATTGCATATATTGCACCTCTCAAACTGCCATTTGGTGAAAGTTGAAATTTCACCCCAAACTAACTACATCAGTTGCAGTAACACTTTTGTGAATCTTGTTGAGAATTTATTGGACTGAGTTGGGGAGAATTTTGGCATAGAGAAACTCGCCTTTCCCTAGTGCACCTACAACACTCCTCATATTGACATTCAATCAAAGTTGAAATTTTAGGGTTTTAGGACTGTTGAAATTTTCCTGGACATTGAAACTTTTGTTTCGGATTTTGTGATTTCTTCATGTATTGATGGTGTATTGTCTAAGAGTTGGAGGTAGCTATGGTGACGTCTCCTTCGATGTATGAAAACTTGAAATCAAATGAAATAACAACAGTAAGACTCCAGGTTTTCATATCAAGTTTGATATTTTATATTGTTTCATCTTAAGTAAATGATGTAACTGGGACAACAATCTTTAGAGGTCAATTATTGCTCAATACTTTTGCTATCAAATGTTTAGTAACACTTGAATATTGTTGGTACGATGATCATTATGAAAATACTCATTGTTTAGTACTAATGATGCACTTGTTTGCAAGATGAATTAATCTCTTCCCTAGCCTAGTAACCCCATGAACAAGGTTAAAATCCATGGAGGCTACCATGGAGATGTTCTTGTTTTGTTCCGGGCAAGTACCGTAGAGGAATGATTGGTAACAACATTGGAGAAGTGTTGTTCTTGTTCTAGGCAGGTAACAGGTGATACCTTTGAGAGGGAGCTATAGTGATGATTTTTCTTGTCTGTGTTCTTGTTCTTGTTATTGTTTCGGGTAGGTCACAGGTAATAGCTTTGAGAGGGAGCTATAGTGACGGTTCCAAGTAGCAACAAGTTGGATGATCTCTGGCTTGAGACATGGAGCAGACTATCCAGACAAGGATTTGTATACATGGAACTATACATCCATATACCGAAGGAGAAGAGGACAAAGTTAGAACCTTCTAGAAAGAAGGGTACTTTTGTGGGATACAGAGTGTCTCATATGGAGATTGATAGTGAGGAGTAGGAGACTCCGAAGGATGACCATAAATATCCCTCTAGTCTAGTTTTCCATCCTTCAGACTATCAGGAGGAGTCAATAGAGCCAGAAGAATTAGTGGATCTACCTAGAGATGTTGCAGTGACCAGGAAGAGGCCAGCATGGCTTCGTGACACTTTACAGGATGCAGAGAGGCATGCAACTCCCAATGATACTTTCAGGGATAGAAAACGACTTCATAGTTTCTCGAGTTACATAGAGTAATTGTTACGAGGAGGAGAAGGTGGCTTCAACAGTGGTGAGGAAAATGGTCCCACCAAGTACCAGCTCAAAAGGAGCCAGAGCTCAGAGGGTGCCAACCCTCAAGATCTAGTAGGGAGGAGTAACCTCCCAGAACAATTCATAGGAGATCATAATTCAAAGGAGGTCAGTGGGTGCAGAGGGAGCAGGTGGCTCCAAACATTGTATAGACTTAGAGGGAGTCAACCTTCAACGGGAGCATGCATACTCAGAATGAGCCTGATCTTAGAGAGAGTTGGTTGAATCAAAAGGAGATCCAATCATTCAGAGGGAGTTCCCCCTCAGGTTCAAGTGGGAGAGAGACATCTTCTAGGACTAACAAACAGGTGACATGAGTTGAGGAGGCCAGACAGAAGCTTCAGATACTTCTAGGATATGTGAGATCTTCTAGGAGGATTACCTTGTTTCAGTAGACCTTACTAAAATGAAAGAGGAAGAAACCAATTAGGAGGACTGGGGTATGGATTTTTCCTCAGTCACAGAGGGATAAGCTAGTGAGACAGACTAGACAACAAGGTTTTCTTCAGTGACAGAGGGAGTTGGCCTCAAAGTTTGAGGTGGAGGATGCTAGCCAGATGTATTATTTCTTAGGATTAAAGTTGTGGCATAGATTAGATAAGATCTTCCTTGGTTAGGGGATAGTGACGAGGTTCAATATGATGGACTACATGTCCATGGCTACACCTATGGAGACAAATCTGAATAATTTGTGTGATTATGCTTTAGATTCATATTTGTTGGATCCCGCGATGTATAAGTAGTTGATTGGATCCTTGATGTACTTGGTAAACACTAAGCTAGATATTTGCTTTGCAGTAAGCACCTTTAGCTAGTTTATGGTAAAGTCGATACACTACCATTGAGTTGTAGCAAAGCATGTGTTGAGGTACCTTCATTGTACAATTTGATATGGCCTCAGATATGTCTTAGGTGGTGAAGTGAATTTGTAGGGAGATGTTCTTGTTTTGTTCTGGGAAGGTTACCACAGAGGAATGATTGGTAACAACACTGGAGAAGTGTTGTTCTTGTTATTATTTGTGTTCTTGTTCTAGGCAGGTAACAAGTGATATATTTGAGAGGGAGCTATAGTGACAATTGTTCTTGTCCTTGTTCTTATTCTTGTTATTGTTTCGAGTAGGTCACATGTGATAGCTTTGAGAGGGAGCTATAGTGACAGTTGCAAGCAGTAACAAGTTAGATGATCTCTGGCTTGAGACATGGAGAAAACTATCCAGATAAGGAGTTTTATACATGGAAGTGTACATCCATATATCGAAGGAGAAGAGGATGAAGTTAGAACCTTCTAGAAAGATGGGTACTTTTGTGGGATATATAATGTCTCATATGGAGATTGATAGTGAGGAGCAGGAGACTCTGAAGGATGACCATAAAGATCCTTCTAGTCTAGTTTTCCATCCTTTAGACTATCAGGAGGAGTCAGTAGATCCAGAAGAGTTAGTGGATCTACCTAGAGATGTTGTAGTGACCAGGAAGAGGCCAGGATGGTTTCGTGACACTTTGCAGGATGCAGAGAGGTATGCAACTCCCAGTGATACTTTTAGGGATAGAAAACAACCTCATATTTTCTCGAGTTACATAGAGTAATTGTTATGAGGAGAAGAAGGTGGCTTCAGTAGTGGTGAGGCAGATGGCCCCACTAAGTACTATCTTAGAAGGATCTAGAGCTCAGAGGGAGTCATCCCTAAAGATCTAGTAGGAAGGATAAACCTACCAAAAAAGTTCATAGGAGATCATAATTCAAAGGAGGTCAGCAGGTGCAGAGGGAGAAGATGGCTCTAAACATTGTATAGACTTAGAGGGAGTCAAGATTCATAGGGATCATGCATACTCAAAATGAGCATGATATCAGAGAGAGATTGTTGGATCAAAAGGAGACACAATCATTCAGAGGGAGTTCCCCCTTAGGTTCAGGTGGGAGAGAGACATCTTCCAGGACTAAAAAACAAGTGACATGAGTTGAGGATTCTAGACAGAAGCTTCAGAGACTTCTAGGAGATGTGAGATATCCTAGGAGGATTAGCTTGTTTCAGTAGACCTTACTATAGTGACAGAGGAAGTAGATAGTTAGGAGGATTGGGTATGGATTTTTCCTCAATCAAAGAGGGAGAATCTAGTGAGGCGGAATGGACAATAAGGTTTTCTTCAGTGACAGAGGGAGTTGGACTCAGAGTTTGAGGTGGAGGATCCTAGATAGATGTATTATTTCTTGGGATTAAAGGTGTGACAGAGATCAAATGAGATCTTCCTCAGTCATAGGATATTAACGAGGTTTGATATGATGGACTACATGTCCATAGCTACACCTATGGAGACAACCTATGGAGACAAATCTGAAGAAGTTGAGTGTTTCTTCTTCAGATTCCTATTTGGTGGATCCCACGATGTACATGCAGTTTATTGGATCCTTGATGTACTTGGTAAACACTAAGCTAGATATTTTCTTTGCAGTAAGCACCTTGAGCTAGTTTATGGTAAATTCGAGACACTACCATTGGGTTGTACCAAAGAATGTGTTGAGGTACCTGCATGGTACAATTGGATATGGCCTCAGATATGTCTTAGGTGGTGAAGTGAAGTTGCAGGGATATACAAATTTTGATTATGCAGGGAGTGCAGTAGACAAAAAAAGAACCTCGAGGTGCTACTTCAACTTGGGATCAACTATGATATCCTAGATTAGCAGGAAGAATACTTTTGTAGCACTTAGTACAACAGAAGCATAGTATATCACAACCAATGTCACAAGTCGTGAAGTAGCATGGCTTCAAAAACTACTTGCAAGACTATTTGATCAGCTACTAGAAATGACCTTGATACATTGTGATAACCAATGTTGTGTCAATATTTCATAGAATCCAATATTTCATGATAGGTCGAAGCATATTGAGACAAAATACTACTTCATCTAATACATGGTACAAAAGGGAGTAGTGAAGCTCCAGTACATATCCAAAGATGAGCATATTGCAAACATTCTCACCAAACCTTTGTTGAAGACGAAGTTCAAATACTTTGGGGACAAGCTTGGCATGATGAATAATGTATCCCTTGCTGAGAGGGAGTGTTGATGTTTTGGGAAACATCGGGAAGAAATTCTCCTCAAAGTGTCCATGTGACTTGGATAAGGAGAATGGCCTAGGCCCAGTATTTATCCTTCATCATGTGACTTGAAAAGGACCAACAAAAGACTTGAAGTGTTGATGTTTCTCTAGATGGTAGTATCAGGCATACATTCTCCTCATACCGGTCATGTGACTTGGATGAGGAGAATGGCCCAGGCATAGTATTTATCCTTGATCATGTGACTTGACAAGGATCAATAAAGACTCGAGGTACATATGCATAGAGTATACATTCTCCTCAAATGGCCATGTGACTTGGCTAAGGAGAATGACCCAGGGCATTGATGTTCTCCATGTATTAGCATCGGGCAAAAATTCTCCTTAGATGGGCATGTGATTTGGATAAGGATAATAGCCTAGGTGTAGTCTCTATCCTTGATCATGTGACTTGACAAGGACCGACAGAGACTCAAGGTGCTATGTGGGAGAAGTATACATCAACTAGGTGCATACCAGAGAAGATTACATCAACCATTCTCAAGGAAAACCTTTCTATGAAAGAAGAAATCCAATAAGTACAAGAAGACCCATCTAACCATTAAGGAAGCCCCAAGAAGCAATTGAAGACACAAGAAGAGAAGTCATCCTCCACAGGTAAAATACAGAAATAAATAAGTGAAACCGAAGACCCAGGAAGAGAAGTTGTCCCCACTAGTAAAATGAAGGTTCTTGGACAAGTATAAATAGAGGTAGAGTCATTTCATTTGGACATAGAACTCTTCTCTTCAAGTGTGCACTAGCTAGTTGTCGTTTGTAGTTGTGAGATTTTCGCTATCTCTTGGAGTTCTTGTTATCTTGGTGAGTGCACCACACTTGGAGAGGCACTAGACTTGGAAAATCTCTCTCTTGGTTTTATTTTGGCTATTCTAGTGAGACGCTAGGCTTGGGGAGGATACTCTCTGAATGGTATTTTGATCTATTGATGGTGATGTACTGGTAATATCTTGGACTAAATTATTCTATAGGAAAGGTTGTTGGGTTTTCTCCCAAGGTTGGGTTTCCCATGATAAATTCTTGTCTTATTGATTCTATCATGCATGATTAATATTTCTAAATCTTTTTATTTCCATTGCATTGTTATAGTTGATATTTTTAGTGTATAGTTATTCTATGATAACTGTGGCATGAAAGAAAATTTTGTATTGAAATCATAAGAAAATAATTATCATCCAACGATTATCATTCGTCGATGGAATGACTCAACGACTATAAATGACCCATCCTTTGCAAGCTATCATATGCGAGGGACCCTGACCAATGACTAGGATTATTTTGTTGTTCTGAATTCGATGACCGTGATTCTTTCTGGGAAAACAACATAGGATTTCGTATTTTTAACAGTCCGCTTCAAGACTTAGCCAATTTGGGTCTTCCTTAGATAATTTATAAGGATTACCAAGCCTTTAGGGTTGTCTTCAATCCTTCTCTAATGACTAAGTCTCTTCCCATCTCTATGTAGGTAGGGAATCATGCCCTGCACACTATCCATACCCAGACAAGAAAATTTCCAACTACTGTCGGCTAAGATACACCAGATTTCAACTTAGCAAATGCACGAAAATATATAATGAATACCAGCAACATGCATTCAAGTATAAATTCCTCTGATATCAAATTCACTCCTTTATTTGTACTACCCATGTACATGAATTATGCAATACATCTACAAGATACACATGCAACACATTCAGGAAAACCATAAAAAAGACGCATAATTCCATCAACAACTACCATGACTGAGAATATATAATTACAGTTCTTGGAAATTCTAGCAACATATACACAAGTATGATTACAACAACAATTACTCCTATCTATAACACATAATTGCCATTCTCGGGCATTTTTTACAACATAAATATTGTAGCATAATAGAAAAACAAATACCCATAACAAGAATACATAAACATTTATATAGTAATTTAAGTAAGTACATAGTGGACACTTATATGCATAAATGATCCACCAACTGCATGCAAACCTCCAAATTTCCTCCCAGCCTTAGATTATGTTGCTTATAACTCAACAACAAGTCACCCCTAAGCTGGGGCTTAAAATCCACTTGGGAAAGGAAATCCTATCCAAGTAAGGTCTCTCAGCAACAATAATATTCCATTTCAGGTTCCAAGTTTAACAACCAACCTACAATCTCTCATTCCCCACATGCTTGTCCCACCCCGGGAAGAGTGCCCCTTCTCTTCTCAACAACCATTCGACTTCCCCACTTCCCTTCCAGGGCTTCAAAAACAGGTCGAACAAGAAGTCTCAGAGCCCTATAGTTGCAACTTGGCACCTTGAGAATCAAATTCCTGACCATTCTCTCCCTGAGAGAGAATGTCCACGGGCCTGACAACCCACTTCTTTGAAAACACTTCTCTCACCTGGAGAGAACGCACATGGGTCTGACAACCTGCTTCTTCAGCTGAATTTCCAACAAATCCCACTTCAAGCGTTGTTAAGAAAAAATAGAGATGGAAACCAGTATGTATAGCAACAATAGGGAGATGGTGTGAATGATGGAGAGAAAGATAGTATGATTCAATGAATGAATGAATGCATGGAAAATGCACTATTTTTTTCCTATTTTATTTGCATGCACTTGTCATCTCTTGAACTCTCTCATGAACCCACTTGGTGATTCATTTCCACCCTTTTGGGGAATTAGGATAAATTGGTATATCCCATAAAGTAACTTTGGGAAATATTTAATAATATTTCCCTTGTCTTAAGCCCCTATGGCTTAGCTCTCTTCTTACACTGTTATCCCCTTTTCCCATCTAGTGGAGTTTATCCCCCCAAACTCTTTCTTTCCAGGATGGTCTGCAACAATGATGTTTTTCCATTAAAATCAAAGTAGTATTACACAATACAAAATAGGCACATTGGCCCAAAAAATTCCTGGCTCACCATCCTATGTGCACAACTGTATTTACAATACAATCAGGGTTCGGCCTCGGGGTAATACACAGACTCTAGTTAACATCAGAGTAGTGCATGTGCACTCATTAACATTCATTGCGAGAAGATCCTATTGAAATATTTTCTGAGGATTTCTTACAAGCTTGGAACTTGGCATACCACATGACATATTTGTCAGCTCAAGATTGTAGCACCCTAGTACAAGATGCTAA
The DNA here is from genome assembly GCA_009831015.1 of Picea engelmannii. Classification (NCBI taxonomy): domain Eukaryota; kingdom Viridiplantae; phylum Streptophyta; class Pinopsida; order Pinales; family Pinaceae; genus Picea; species Picea engelmannii. The sequence continues at coordinate 317,924 of ML803482.1, read as the reverse complement.
GCAATTAACTATTTATTTAAATACTTACACATTAACAATTTTGTTTTAGCATCATTTCATTGATTTTTGTTTGCATATTTCTTCTACATCTTCTCAATAATAAATCTATTAACATGATGAAATACGTAGTAGGCTAACTTTAAGATTTAAGAACTTAAAACATAAGTATACTCAAAACATCAATAACAAAATATCACTGAAAAATACCTCCTCCTTAGCTTGTCGAAGCTCACCGGTTGCACTGTAGTCCTGGGCGCTTCCAAGCATTCTTTTCCCG
>ML803482.1:296795-309964 GCA_009831015.1 Picea engelmannii | reverse complement strand
TGGGAAACCCAACCTTGGGAGAAAACCCAACAACCTTTCCTATAGAATAATTTAGTCCAAGATATTACCAGTACATCACCATCAATAGATCAAAATACCATTCAGAGAGTATCCTCCCCAAGCCTAGCGTCTCACTAGAATAGCCAAAATAAAACCAAGAGAGAGATTTTCCAAGTCTAGTGCCTCTCCAAGTGTGGTGCACTCACCAAGATAACAAGAACTCCAAGAGATAGCGAAAATCTCACAACTACAAACGACAACTAGCTAGTGCACACTTGAAGAGAAGAGTTCTATGTCCAAATGAAATGACTCTACCTCTATTTATACTTGTCCAAGAACCTTCATTTTACTAGTGGGGACAACTTCTCTTCCTGGGTCTTCGGTTTCACTTATTTATTTCTGTATTTTACCTGTGGAGGATGACTTCTCTTCTTGTGTCTTCAATTGCTTCTTGGGGCTTCCTTAATGGTTAGATGGGTCTTCTTGTACTTATTGGATTTCTTCTTTCATAGAAAGGTTTTCCTTGAGAATGGTTGATGTAATCTTCTCTGGTATGCACCTAGTTGATGTATACTTCTCCCACATAGCACCTTGAGTCTCTGTCGGTCCTTGTCAAGTCACATGATCAAGGATAGAGACTACACCTAGGCTATTATCCTTATCCAAATCACATGCCCATCTAAGGAGAATTTTTGCCCGATGCTAATACATGGAGAACATCAATGCCCTGGGTCATTCTCCTTAGCCAAGTCACATGGCCATTTGAGGAGAATGTATACTCTATGCATATGTACCTCGAGTCTTTATTGATCCTTGTCAAGTCACATGATCAAGGATAAATACTATGCCTGGGCCATTCTCCTCATCCAAGTCACATGACCGGTATGAGGAGAATGTATGCCTGATACTACCATCTAGAGAAACATCAACACTTCAAGTCTTTTGTTGGTCCTTTTCAAGTCACATGATGAAGGATAAATACTGGGCCTAGGCCATTCTCCTTATCCAAGTCACATGGACACTTTGAGGAGAATTTCTTCCCGATGTTTCCCAAAACATCAACACTCCCTCTCAGCAAGGGATACATTATTCATCATGCCAAGCTTGTCCCCAAAGTATTTGAACTTCGTCTTCAACAAAGGTTTGGTGAGAATGTTTGCAATATGCTCATCTTTGGATATGTACTGGAGCTTCACTACTCCCTTTTGTACCATGTATTAGATGAAGTAGTATTTTGTCTCAATATGCTTCGACCTATCATGAAATATTGGATTCTATGAAATATTGACACAACATTGGTTATCACAATGTATCAAGGTCATTTCTAGTAGCTGATCAAATAGTCTTGCAAGTAGTTTTTGAAGCCATGCTACTTCACGACTTGTGACATTGGTTGTGATATACTATGCTTCTGTTGTACTAAGTGCTACAAAAGTATTCTTCCTGCTAATCTAGGATATCATAGTTGATCCCAAGTTGAAGTAGCACCTCGAGGTTCTTTTTTTGTCTACTGCACTCCCTGCATAATCAAAATTTGTATATCCCTGCAACTTCACTTCACCACCTAAGACATATCTGAGGCCATATCCAATTGTACCATGCAGGTACCTCAACACATTCTTTGGTACAACCCAATGGTAGTGTCTCGAATTTACCATAAACTAGCTCAAGGTGCTTACTGCAAAGAAAATATCTAGCTTAGTGTTTACCAAGTACATCAAGGATCCAATAAACTGCATGTACATCGTGGGATCCACCAAATAGGAATCTGAAGAAGAAACACTCAACTTCTTCAGATTTGTCTCCATAGGTTGTCTCCATAGGTGTAGCTATGGACATGTAGTCCATCATATCAAACCTCGTTAATATCCTATGACTGAGGAAGATCTCATTTGATCTCTGTCACACCTTTAATCCCAAGAAATAATACATCTATCTAGGATCCTCCACCTCAAACTCTGAGTCCAACTCCCTCTGTCACTGAAGAAAACCTTATTGTCCATTCCGCCTCACTAGATTCTCCCTCTTTGATTGAGGAAAAATCCATACCCAATCCTCCTAACTATCTACTTCCTCTGTCACTATAGTAAGGTCTACTGAAACAAGCTAATCCTCCTAGGATATCTCACATCTCCTAGAAGTCTCTGAAGCTTCTGTCTAGAATCCTCAACTCATGTCACTTGTTTTTTAGTCCTGGAAGATGTCTCTCTCCCACCTGAACCTAAGGGGGAACTCCCTCTGAATGATTGTGTCTCCTTTTGATCCAACAATCTCTCTCTGATATCATGCTCATTTTGAGTATGCATGATCCCTATGAATCTTGACTCCCTCTAAGTCTATACAATGTTTAGAGCCATCTTCTCCCTCTGCACCTGCTGACCTCCTTTGAATTATGATCTCCTATGAACTTTTTTGGTAGGTTTATCCTTCCTACTAGATCTTTAGGGATGACTCCCTCTGAGCTCTAGATCCTTCTAAGATAGTACTTAGTGGGGCCATCTGCCTCACCACTACTGAAGCCACCTTCTTCTCCTCATAACAATTACTCTATGTAACTCGAGAAAATATGAGGTTGTTTTCTATCCCTAAAAGTATCACTGGGAGTTGCATACCTCTCTGCATCCTGCAAAGTGTCACGAAACCATCCTGGCCTCTTCCTGGTCACTACAACATCTCTAGGTAGATCCACTAACTCTTCTGGATCTACTGACTCCTCCTGATAGTCTAAAGGATGGAAAACTAGACTAGAAGGATCTTTATGGTCATCCTTCAGAGTCTCCTGCTCCTCACTATCAATCTCCATATGAGACATTATATATCCCACAAAAGTACCCATCTTTCTAGAAGGTTCTAACTTCATCCTCTTCTCCTTCGATATATGGATGTACACTTCCATGTATAAAACTCCTTATCTGGATAGTTTTCTCCATGTCTCAAGCCAGAGATCATCTAACTTGTTACTGCTTGCAACTGTCACTATAGCTCCCTCTCAAAGCTATCACATGTGACCTACTCGAAACAATAACAAGAATAAGAACAAGGACAAGAACAATTGTCACTATAGCTCCCTCTCAAATATATCACTTGTTACCTGCCTAGAACAAGAACACAAATAATAACAAGAACAACACTTCTCCAGTGTTGTTACCAATCATTCCTCTGTGGTAACCTTCCCAGAACAAAACAAGAACATCTCCCTACAAATTCACTTCACCACCTAAGACATATCTGAGGCCATATCAAATTGTACAATGAAGGTACCTCAACACATGCTTTGCTACAACTCAATGGTAGTGTATCGACTTTACCATAAACTAGCTAAAGGTGCTTACTGCAAAGCAAATATCTAGCTTAGTGTTTACCAAGTACATCAAGGATCCAATCAACTACTTATACATCGCGGGATCCAACAAATATGAATCTAAAGCATAATCACACAAATTATTCAGATTTGTCTCCATAGGTGTAGCCATGGACATGTAGTCCATCATATTGAACCTCGTCACTATCCCCTAACCAAGGAAGATCTTATCTAATCTATGCCACAACTTTAATCCTAAGAAATAATACATCTGGCTAGCATCCTCCACCTCAAACTTTGAGGCCAACTCCCTCTGTCACTGAAGAAAACCTTGTTGTCTAGTCTGTCTCACTAGCTTATCCCTCTGTGACTGAGGAAAAATCCATACCCCAGTCCTCCTAATTGGTTTCTTCCTCTTTCATTTTAGTAAGGTCTACTGAAACAAGGTAATCCTCCTAGAAGATCTCACATATCCTAGAAGTATCTGAAGCTTCTGTCTGGCCTCCTCAACTCATGTCACCTGTTTGTTAGTCCTAGAAGATGTCTCTCTCCCACTTGAACCTGAGGGGGAACTCCCTCTGAATGATTGGATCTCCTTTTGATTCAACCAACTCTCTCTAAGATCAGGCTCATTCTGAGTATGCATGCTCCCGTTGAAGGTTGACTCCCTCTAAGTCTATACAATGTTTGGAGCCACCTGCTCCCTCTGCACCCACTGACCTCCTTTGAATTATGATCTCCTATGAATTGTTCTGGGAGGTTACTCCTCCCTACTAGATCTTGAGGGTTGGCACCCTCTGAGCTCTGGCTCCTTTTGAGCTGGTACTTGGTGGGACCATTTTCCTCACCACTGTTGAAGCCACCTTCTCCTCCTCGTAACAATTACTCTATGTAACTCGAGAAACTATGAAGTCGTTTTCTATCCCTGAAAGTATCATTGGGAGTTGCATGCCTCTCTGCATCCTGTAAAGTGTCACGAAGCCATGCTGGCCTCTTCCTGGTCACTGCAACATCTCTAGGTAGATCCACTAATTCTTCTGGCTCTATTGACTCCTCCTGATAGTCTGAAGGATGGAAAACTAGACTAGAGGGATATTTATGGTCATCCTTCGGAGTCTCCTACTCCTCACTATCAATCTCCATATGAGACACTCTGTATCCCACAAAAGTACCCTTCTTTCTAGAAGGTTCTAACTTTGTCCTCTTCTCCTTCGGTATATGGATGTATAGTTCCATGTATACAAATCCTTGTCTGGATAGTCTGCTCCATGTCTCAAGCCAGAGATCATCCAACTTGTTGCTACTTGGAACCGTCACTATAGCTCCCTCTCAAAGCTATTACCTGTGACCTACCCGAAACAATAACAAGAACAAGAACACAGACAAGAAAAATCATCACTATAGCTCCCTCTCAAAGGTATCACCTGTTACCTGCCTAGAACAAGAACAACACTTCTCCAATGTTGTTACCAATCATTCCTCTACGGTACTTGCCCGGAACAAAACAAGAACATCTCCATGGTAGCCTCCATGGATTTTAACCTTGTTCATGGGGTTACTAGGCTAGGGAAGAGATTAATTCATCTTGCAAACAAGTGCATCATTAGTACTAAACAATGAGTATTTTCATAATGATCATCGTACCAACAATATTCAAGTGTTACTAAACATTTGATAGCAAAAGTATTGAGCAATAATTGACCTCTAAAGATTGTTGTCCCAGTTACATCATTTACTTAAGATGAAACAATATAAAATATCAAACTTGATATGAAAACCTGGAGTCTTACTGTTGTTATTTCATTTGATTTCAAGTTTTCATACATCGAAGGAGACGTCACCATAGCTACCTCCAACTCTTAGACAATACACCATCAATACATGAAGAAATCACAAAATCCGAAACAAAAGTTTCAATGTCCAGGAAAATTTCAACAGTCCTAAAACCCTAAAATTTCAACTTTGATTGAATGTCAATATGAGGAGTGTTGTAGGTGCACTAGGGAAAGGCGAGTTTCTCTATGCCAAAATTCTCCCCAACTCAGTCCAATAAATTCTCAACAAGATTCACAAAAGTGTTACTGCAACTGATGTAGTTAGTTTGGGGTGAAATTTCAACTTTCACCAAATGGCAGTTTGAGAGGTGCAATATATGCAATGAAGCAAGGTGAATGGATCTATGGTGCAGTTAGTCCCAATGACTTTACAATAAGTTCTCAACTAGCTTGACAAGTTCATGTATGTGTAGTGACGACTAACATAAAATTGTCTAGTGGAAATATTTCAACAAAGATCCGATACCATGTTGATTTTTTGGATTCTCAGATCTGATAATTATTTCCTTATGATTTCAATAAAAATTTCCTTTCATGCCACAATTATCATAGAATAAATATACATTGAAAATATCAACTATAACAATGCAATGGAAATAACAAGATCTAGAAATATTAACCATCCACAATAGACACAAGAACACAAGAATTTATCTTGGGAAACCCAACCTTCGGAGAAAACCCAACCACATTTCTTATAAAAGAATCCAATCCAAGATATTACCAATACATCACCATCAATGGATCAAAATACCATTCAGAGAGTATCCTCCCCAATCCTAGTGTCTTCAATATCTAGCATCTCACTAGAATAGCCAAAATACAACCAAGAGATAGCTTCTCCAAGTCTAGTGCATCTCCAAGTGTGGTGCACTCACCAAGAAAACAAGAACTCCAAGAGATAGAGAAAATCTCACAACTGCAGCTAACAAATGGCTAGTGTGCACTTGAAGAGAAGAGTCATGTGTCCAAATGAAATGACTCTGCCTCTATTTATACTTGTCCAAGCGCCTTTTTTTTACTGGTGGGGTTGACTTCTCTTCCTAGGTCTTCAATTTCACTTTATTGCTTTCTATATTTTACCTATGGAGGCAGACTTATTTTCTTGGGTCTTCAATTGCTTCCCAGGGCTTCTTTGATTGTCAAAATATATTCAAATTAAGGTATGAAATTGGGATTTTAAATGGGGTAAAAGTTTTAGATTTGGTAAAAGGTATGAAATTAAGGCATAATTTATTTTTTTCAATTTGTTTAATGATAAAATAGCATGAGGGAAGAGTAGGTTTTTTTTTGTTTTCAATGATTTGAGATATGTGTTTGAGTAGGTATATATTTGAGAATGTAATTTTCATTTGAATTTTATATTAAAAAAAAATATATATATATATTTTTTAATTTTAAAATTAATTATAATTTAACTTTTATGTATATAATTTAAATTTCATATAATATAGAGATGTTTGGGTAGCCCTTGGACTTCAATAAGGTTCGAGTAGATTTGCAAAGTGACTCTTCAATAATGGTACCCGGGCATGTAGTGGAAAAAACAATGGATATGATTGTGCTTGTGAAGAATATACATTACTAATGACAAGGTTTAAAAACAAATCAAATCTGATCGCCCTCTAATAATATATTAGACAAAACTATTGCTAACTATGGAAAATATGAGTTCCTACATCACTAAGAGGTCACATTTAAAGAAAAAGCTAAGATGAAACTTAAGACCGTTTTGGCAAGTAAATTTGTTTTTATTTTTGTTTTTTAAAAGAACATTGCAAGTAATGTGTTTTAAATAATAATAACTTTATATTAATAAAGCTTGTTTTAAATAATAATAATGTTATATTAATGAAGTGTGTTTTAAATAATAATAATATTATATTAATGGAGTGAGTTAATATATTGATAATTATTTTTTTATATATTATTTTGTGATAAAGCAATTTTTTAATTTTTTTTTTAAATTTCAATTATATAAATTATCTTAAAATAAATCAAACTTTTAAGAAAAAATTTAAAATTTAAAATTTAAATTTCTATTAATTAAATAATTAAATAAAATCAAATTTATAGGTAAGAAATTGAATTCCAAGGAAATAAATACAATATAATCACCTAAAGTAAAATAGATTGTTGGATGGATTTTAGTAGTTTCAATTAACAACATTAATATGAAAACTTTCCTCAAATCACTTTGGCATTTCCATTCGCCCGTTTAAGGGGTATACTAGTTTATAGTTATAAAGTGGTTCATTTGTTATGTGTTGGTTATATTTGTTTTAACAAATTGAATATATATATTAATTATATCCCAAGCGCATGGATGGTTTTTTAAAACCATATAATATATGGTTTAAATGGGCGTTGGATTGTGCACTTATATCTGTTAGGCCCCTGCGAATATAGAGGCTTGGTTTTCATGCATGCCATACAACCTAGGGACGAGGGCTAAGCCCTCGACCCTTTTTCTGTCGGTTAAAACAAACAACCACTTTAAATGAACATAATACCATATTCTTGTTAACTCATATGAAATGGCTTGTTAGTAAGACGTTGCGTTATCATACTATATATCTGGGTTTGATTCCCTTTGGATCAACCATTTTTTGAACAAACTCATCCATAACTGGCCAATGGGAGGTTGCCACGTGGCATCTTCTCATTGGTTAAACTTTGCAACATGTTAAACAATGATTAATTCTACTTGTCAACATGTAGTTGGATCATGTCATACATAGTCAGCTACCACTGGTCAAAATATGGAGCTGCCATTTGTCAACCTGAGATCCTGTCACGTGTCTCTTTAGGTTGACTTTTGCCATGTTTGACTTGAACTTTGACCAACCATAACTTTTGCATATGGACTCCGTTAACTCATATGCAATGGCGCGTTGGTAAGACGTTGCATTATCATACTATAGATCTGGGTTCGATTCCCTTTGGTTCAACTATTTTTTGAACAAACTCATCCATAACTGGCCAATGGGAGGTTGCCACGTGACATCTTCTCATTAGTTAAACTTTGCCACGTGTCAAACAATGACTAATTCCACTTGTCAAAATGCAGTTGGACCATGTCATACATAGTGATCTACCATTGGTCAAAATATGGAGTTTCCATTTGTCAACCTGAGATCTTGCCACGTGTCTCTTCAGGTTGACTTTTGCCATGTTTGACCTGAATTTTGACCAACCATAACTTTTGCATATGGACTCTGTTTGAGGCACAATTTGCGTTGTTGGAGAGCTTGCGATGAGATCTATGCATTGATGGAATTTTCAAGAGCTTTTAAGATGATCAAATTTTAAGCATTTTTTATCCCTTATGGACCCCTATGAGTATTCTGGATCCTCCTGGACCTCTGTGAGTGTTCCTAGATCATTCCTCCCCACCGGGAGGCTTTTGTACCTCCAAAAGGTTTTCATCAAATGAGGGAGATGCTTCCCCACTTGTTCTGTGTCTCTTCCCCATGCTTGGACCACTTGTCTTATTACAATTGGTTGAATAATAAGGATGAAGGATGAAATAATGTTGCTAACATAATAAATCATTCTCATACTTCCACATCTATCTGCATTCACATTTTCCACCACTGGCCATGCACAACATATCAACAGTATTAGCGAACATATAGATGATAGTGACAATGAATTAACAACATTCCTGCACTCCCTAAAAAAATCCCTGTCACTTGCATGTAATGGACCTTGTCACAACTTTGGAGAATTTTGAAACACTTCATGACTAGGAGATAACTTGACTATTTCATTATCATATCCTTCACTTTCTTTTACAGACATCATCGACACATTCTTTCTTGCATTCACAACACCTACAACTATGATTTGTGTCTCGTCACCCGATTTAGATCCAAAATTTTGTTGGACTGTGACAACAACCTTTTGTTTTCTTTTGCCTCCATACTTTTTAGACCTTAAATCAAGATGTAGCTGCCAACAATGATCTTCATCATGTCCTCTTTTATTGCAATGAGTACATGTGATATTTGCTTCTTCGTTCTTTACTGTAGCTACCTGTTTCTCTTTTCCTTTGTTCTTACTTCCCTTTTACTGAGCAAACTCCTTGGAGGAACCATTTTTAATATATTTCCTCCTGGATTCAAGATGTACAACTTGAACATGTACTTCATCAAAATCAATGGGATTTAAAAAAAGAAGAGTATGACGAATGTAACTATGCAAAGCACCAATGTATTTCATAAGGGTATGTAGAATGTAATGAAATATTCAAAGCCAATGATTTCTTCCTAAACTCCTTAGTAAAATCTTGCACACTCTGTTCTTTTCCTTGCCTTAGATATTCTCATTCCATAATTTCTTTTTGTCGATATGCCAAAGGATAATTTTTTTTCCTTAATGCAACTTTGAATTCTGACCAAGAAGAGAGAATATTATTGCTCTTTTGGATACCTTCTTGAAGTTTAACTTCCCACCAAATCAACGAAGTGCCTTCAAGGAAAAGAGAGGCCAATTGAATCTTTACCTCGTCTTCATCAATTTGCTGAACACGACAGTAAAATTCCATTTTTTAAATCCAATTGTCTAGCTTCTCAGCATTAGGCTCATCATTATACATGGGCAAGTTAAACTTGACATCCAACTTTAACAATGGATTTTTTGAAGCAATTTTCTTACGCGAAGATGAGGGTGGAGAAGTGGAAGGAGATGAAGTTGTGGAAGGAGGTGAAGAAGGAGGTCTTGAAGGGGGTGGAGAAGGAGGCGAAGAAGGAGGTCTCGAAGGAGGTGGAGAAGGAGGCGAAGAAGGAGGTCTCGAAGGAGGTGGAGAGGAGGAAGATCATCTTATTTCTTAACTTGTCCAAAACTTTCTCTTTTTTGTAATGCTCTCTCACTGTAAAGCTCTTCCACCATTGTCTTCATCTTATTAAAGGAATTAAAGAAATCATATTCATATTCAAAAGGACCTATTTTTCTTGGTGAAGCCATCTCTTCTTTTCGAGTGAAGCTCCTTGAACCAATCTCTGGATTATAACTCTCAAGTTTGCCTACACTACGCTTGTGTTTAGCCCTTGTAAGAATTCACCTGTCAAACCTGTTATGATACCACTTGATCCGAAAATGGATTAGAAATCATACACCACTTGATCTGAACCGAGTGTCTCTAATATCACTTGATCCAAAAATGAATTAGAAATCATACACCACTTGATCTGAACCGAGTGTCTCTAATATCACTTGATCCTCAAATAGTATTAAGTATGACACCACTTTCTTATTCCAAGATTCTTTTATTAATAGTGCTTATAGCATGGAAGTGACTTATCTTACTTAACCAAACACTTTAATTGGTGAACATAAATTGCATAATCATTTTACATAAGAAAATGCAGAATTACATGAAAGTATTAATAAGCTCAAATGCTTAAAGTACAATAAAAATGAATTTACAATACAAGAGTTGAAGACGCCCTTTCAAATATGTTGCTCTAATGCAGAAAATGACATCACTCTTGCATTTCTCTCGCAAAACAGAGAAAAATGACTATAAAGTCGGCTATATTATGCTTATAGTGCCCCAAAATCCCCTTGGCACACAAACCAATGTACACAATATCTTGTTGTCTCAAAATTCACACCAACTTAAAAAAACTCAACATAGAGTTATTGGCACGAAATACTGCTGCTACAAATGCTCGATTACAAAAAAAACTCAATTTATAGCCTTCTAGCTTACAAAAGAGAAATAAGATTATCACCATCATGACCATTTCGAAAAAAAACAATTCCGGTGACTATAAATACCTTATATCTCCCAAAAGACTACATAATCTGCATTATAAAATACTCACTGCAAGTGTTTTAGCACCCAAAAAATGTGTAACACAAAAAAAGTTGTATTACAATGGTATGGTGCTCTCTTTATATACGAGAGGTTCCTTATTCGATCCCCAAAAAATCATTTAACTTTTGGTTATGTTTGTTTTAACCATATGCTAAATATGACATATGGTTTTAAAATCCCACAATATTAAAATACATTTATGATCGCATGTCATAAACATATAATTTTTAGTTATAAAGTGGTTCATTTGTTATGTGTTTGTCATATTTGTTTTATCAAATTGAATATATATATATATTAATTATATCCCAAGCGCATGGAGTGGCTGTTGAAAACCATATAATATATGGTTTAAATGGGCGTTGGATTGTGCTCTTATATCTGTTAGCCCCCCGCGAATATAGAGGCTTGGTTTTCATGCACGCCATATAACCTAGGGTCGAGGGCTAAGCCCTCGACCATTTTTCCACCGGTTAAAACAAACAACCACTTTAAAAGAACTTAAAACCATATGGTTGTTAACTCATATGCAATGGCGCGTTTGTAAGATGTTGGGATGCCATGCTATAGATTCGGTTTCGTTTCCCTTTTGCGCAACGATATTTTGAACAACATCATCCATAACTGGCCAATGGGAGGCTGCCACGTGGCAGCCTCCCATTAGTTAAACCTTGCCATGTGTAAAACAATGATTAATGCCACTTGTCAACTCACAGTTGGTCCATGTCATACATAGTGAGCTGCCACTTGTAAAAATCCAGCGCTGCCACTTGTCAACTTGGTATCCTGCCACGTGTCTCTCAAAGCTTGCCACATGTCTCTTCAGGGTTGACTTTTTCCCTGTTTGACCTGAACTTTGACTAGCCATAACTTTTGCATACATACTCCGTTTGAGGGTAAATTTGCGTCGTTGGAGAGCTTGCGGCTATGAGCTCTACGCATTGATGACATTTTCAATAGCTTTTAAGACGATCAAATTTCAAGCATTTTTGATCCTTTATGGATTGCTAGGAGCATTCCAGATCCTCTTGGACCTTTGTGAGTGTTCCTGGATCCTCTTGGATCAATGAGGTTGGGGGTGGGTGGAATAATAGAGAAAACATAGGTGGGGATGGGGGGATCAATATATAAAACATAATACCCTCATATATGAGGGTGGGGGTTGGGGGAATACTAGAAAAAAAACATTATGTTGTCTCTATTATTACCCCCACCTCCACCACCCCATATGAGGGTGGGGGTGCGAGTAATAATAGAGAAAACATATTACCTCATATATGAGGGTGAGGGTGGGGGTGGTGAGAATAATAGAAAAAACATATTATGTTTTCTCTATTAGTCCCTCCACCCCCACCTTCAATATGAGGGTGGGGGTGGGGTGAATAATAGAGAAAACATATTACCTCCTATATGAAGGTGGGGGGAATAATAAATGGTGGAAGTGGGGAGAATAATAGAGAAAACATATTATGTTTTCTCTATTATTCCACCCAACCCCACCCTCACCCTCATTGTTTTCTCTATTATTCCCTGCACCCCCATCCTCATATATGAGGGTGAGGGTGAGGGTGAGGGTGGGGGTGGAGGGAATAATAGAGAAAACATATTATGTTTTCTCTATTATTCCCTATGAGGGTGGGGGTGGAGGGAATAATAGAGAAAACATAAACATATTATGTTTTCTCTATTATTCCCTCCACTCCCACCCTCACCCTCATATTATGTTTTCTCTATTATTCCCCCCATATGTTTTCTCTATTATTTCCCTCACCCCCACCCTTATAGAGAAAACATATTATGTTTCTTTGTTGTATCTATTTGGTGGGGATCTATGTTTTCTCTATTATTCCCTACACCCCCTTATATATGAGGTTGAGGGTGGGGGGAATAATAGAGAAAACATATTATGCGGGTGGGGATAGGGAGGATAATAGAGAAAACATACACCCCCTTATATTTGAGGGTGGGTCTGGGGGGAATATGAGGGTGGGAGTGGGGGTGAGGGGAATAGTAGATAAAACATATTATATTATGTTTTCTCTATTATTTCCCACACCCCCACCCTCATATATGAGGGTGGGGGTATATGAAAACATAATATGTTTTCTCTGTTATTCCCCCCGCCATCATATATATGAAAACATAATATGTTTTCTCTATTATTTCCCACACCCCCACCCTCATATATATATGAGGGTGGGGGTATATG
>ML803482.1:263811-287869 GCA_009831015.1 Picea engelmannii | reverse complement strand
TATGTTTTCTCTATTATTCCCCCCACCCCCACCCCGAGTTTTCTCTATTATTCCCACTGTGGGGGTGGGGGGAATAATAGAGAAAACATAGGGGGGAATAATAGAGAAAAAATACCCCCACCCTCATATATGAGGGTGGGGGTGGGGTATATGAGGGTGGGGGAATAATAGAGAAAAAAATAATATAATATGTTTTCTCTATTATTCCTCTCACCCCCACTCTCATAGGGGTGGGGTATATGAGGGTGGGGGTAATCATAGAGAAAACCTAATATAATATGTTTTATCTATTATTCCCCGCACCCCCACCCTCATAAGGGTGGGGTATATGAGGGTGGGGGGAATAATAAGGAAAACATAATATAATATGTTTTCTCTATTATTCCCCCCACTTAAACTCTCATATATGAGGGTAGGGTTGGGAGGAATAATAGTGAAAACATAATATAGTATATTTTCTCTATTATTCCCCTCACCCTCATATATGAGGGTGAGGGGAATAATAGACAAAACATAATATACCATGTTTTCTCTATTATTCCCTTCACCCCCACCCTCATATACCCCATCCCCACCTTCATATATGATGGTGGGGGAATAATAGAGAAAACATAATATATTATGTTTTCTCTATTATTTCCCCCACCCTTATATATGATGGTGGGGGTAATAATAGAGAAAACATATTAACTCTCGAATAATAGAGAAAACATAACACCCTCATATATGAGGGTGGGGGTGGTGGGAATAATAGAGAAAACATATTGACCCCCAAATAATAGATAAAACGTAATATGTTTTCTCTATTATTCCCCGCTCCCCCACCCTCATATTTATTTAATGGTTTAATAGTTTTCACTACCATATTCCATAGTTGTTGTGTCAAAAGGCGCTTTCTATGACCAAGTATGAGGGAGATGTGTAATTTCTTTTGTGCTCAACATGGAGTTGACACATAGCATTTAAAAAAATATTTCAATGTCAGCGATAAATAAAATATTTCAATATTCATTTTAAGTAAAATAATTCTATATCAACTCTATATAGAAACAAATAAATATAGGATTTGAAAGTAAAAATATTCATATATAATTTTAAGTTCACGACCAAGCATGGATTTGAGTGCTAAAGTCTACGGAGTTATACATATAATACCTCCTTCTGGATTTGAACATGTGATCTCTTAGGAGGAAACACATGTTCTTAACCATTAGGCCCACTCTGGCTGTATATAAAGAACCAACGTAGATCATCTTAACTCCAGATCTAGCATGCATTGAGAGACATCAAATCCTTTGAGATGCAAACATTTCTTCAAGTTTTGTACTTGCATCTCAAGGAATTTGATGTCTCTCAATGCATGACAAATCTGAAGTTAAGATGGATCTACACTATTATAGAGCTATCCTAAAGCACCCACTCCTCGAATTTCAAATTAATCATGTTCAATACTTGAATAATCTAAATATGACAAACCTTTAATACCCATGCTTCAAATTTCAAGTTAATATTGTATGTCAAATTTTGATGATTGTTAAAAAAAATTAATGCTTTTTTGTTTTAAGTTTTATATAAATGTATAAAATATTAAAATTTTGTATGAGTGAATTTAATGAAATCATTCAACGATAGTAAAAAGTCAAGAACAATTTAAATGAGGGAGGATATTTTTTTGTGTATCACTTTGTTAAATGATATGCCACAAAACGCGACCATCTATCTATAGAGAGATTTTATGGGTGGAATTCAAATCATTTATGAAGAACCCACCAAAGATGGTATGAGTCCTTTCACATTCATTGGGCTCACCAAGCTACCAACATGGTTTTTATCATTAAAGATTAGTATTAAAGATGATAACACAATTAAGGTGATGATGGTCAAAAGAGCCACCTATTTGCTTGTAAAGGATCTCTTAGATGGCCACGAGTTTGAGCTACATCTCAAGCTTGCTAATGAAGAAAATGAACTCTTAATGTATCATTATCAAAGCATTGCTCTGCCTAAACTCTACATATATGTCCATTAAATAAACTCAAATGTGTGAATCTTCATTCAAAATCACAGATTTGATTGAAAAAAGATTCACATAGATCTCATGATAAGTATCTAGAGATCCAGTAAAACCATTCTTGCATTGTGATTAAACCTTAGACCAGTGCACTGGGTGAGAATGAGTCTGGTATATCGAAATAATATCTAACAATTGTAGCCATATGTGATGTGTCGTTAACACGATCACTTTGAAGGCCGAAGTATAGAGATGGGTGTTTTCAAGACATCTCCACTCAACTAAAATGTTAGTCCAACATACTTTGTTTTCTTGAACATTGCCAAACAAAAAAATTGAAAACCATTGTTGTCACTTGCTTCAACACTTCTCCCCGTTCTTTGTTCAAAACTATGTTAAACAAAGGCTATGAACAATGATGTTACCCCTTATTCCAATGCTCAAACTCCTATATAGTTACTTGACAATCTGTTAAGTACACTCTCAAATCATTTATGTGTGAGTCGAAATGATGCAAACAATTATCATTAATGGCATCACAATTACTTTCATTTCGAATGCTTAATAATTGAATTGTAATTTATAACAATGCTTAGTCTAAGAGTTAACCCTAATCTAATCCCTCTACCTAACATGTCTTTTTCATGATGGAGAATTCAGGAGATTGTAATAGAGTTTTGAATGTGATCAAAATTACAAAATAAATATCACCATGTTTTCTCATAATGAAAAAGTATGATAAGTGAGCTGGTTTTGTCATCGCCATCACAAGAATATATGCTTCTATAATGCATTTCAATACTTTTTAAAAATGGGTAACCTAGTTTAAAATTTTATAAATGCTCCAAGATCATGACAATGGTTGTTAATAGTAAAAGCTTCTAGTTTTTACATAATTGTATTTTGTAAATTGGCGAGTAATGATAATAAGCTAAGGTTTTCCACTTTAACACAATTATCAAAAAGTTTAATAGTCCATATAAACCTATGCACATCAAATCTGGACATTTTCTAATTCAAATAGATGGTAACTTTATACATTTGTTTTTATTGAAGTTTATCTATCAAATAGATAATGAACTGACAAATATGTCATGTGGGATGTTAATTTCCAAGCTTGTAAGCACTCCTCAAAAGAGCTTTTAATAGGATTTTCTCGCGATGCATGTGTATGAGTGCACATGCACTACTAACGTTGACTAGAGTTTGGAAAATTGTTTTGGCTCACAATAGACGCTTGTGGATCAAAGGTGACATTTCCAACCCATGCCATGGTAATTTCAATATGAATAACATTCACTCTTGAGGCTCAATCTTGGAACTCATCCCTAGTCTAATAGTTGACAATATTGACAAATAGAGTTGAGGTTAATTTCAATATGAATAACATTCACTCTTGAGGCTCAATCTTGGAATTCATCCCTAGTCTAATAGTTGACAATATTGACAAATAGAGTTGAGGTTGTTGATGTCCGCATCCATCTGATTGTCATTGAGATCATTGAATTCTACACTTTGGATTGTATGAAACTCCATTCCAAACAAGAGACTGTATATTGGCTTCCCATTGCTAGTGATGTTAACCAAGCCTAGAAACTTGGCTGACGTAACACCCATTGGAGACGTGTAGGGTGTGATGTTTAAGGCCTTTCCATGTATGTCTTTATCAAAGGGGAAAACACCATGCAAAGAATGAAGGTAGTGTTGATAGAGGAAAGTATCTCATTACTTTTTGTCTACATGGGAATCAAATACAACCCCTAGCAAAGCATAAAACATGTGTGATTTACGAGGGTGAGCATGGATGGGGAGAAGATGAGTGAAGCCCCTACATACAAGACCAGGTTGGTTCCATTGAATCCATCGAAGACAAAAGTGGTAGGAAAACCCAGTATCACCAGGGAGAAGAAGACTATAAGAGTGAGGCTACCAACCTAAGGTGTTAGAAAAACAAGAGAGATACAATTTCTACTCTAAGAATCCATCTATTTTTATTAGTTCATTACATATATTTTGAACACTCCATTATTATATATATATATATATATATATATATATATATATATATAATGATATCAACAGTGCAGGGAGAAAGTCAACTACCCAATTTTTTTTGCAGTAGTCTAAACGTTCTACCTTTTGGAGGTTTTCTGGTCACTTTTTCCGTTTGATTTTACTCGAAATCTGGTGATGAATGGTTGGATCTGCAGATTTGAGTGACTAAGTTTGTATAATCCGAGTGCCCCAGGGGTTTTTCAGCAGGCTGAATCCATATATGCATTCAAAAAGACAATTTAAACAACATAAAATAGAGATTTTGTCCAAATTTACATTACCAGATTCTGACCAATTTCTACCAAAAAAAACCCCAAAAATAGAACATTTAGCCAACACCATTTTTTTTTTTGTCTTTATTCATACAATAAATATACACTTCCATATTATTTAGACTGAAATGAAACCTAAACAAAAGTGAAGAGAAAGGAGAATACTCAATCCAATCTAACGTGGTAAAGTCAAAGGTTGACTTTGCCACTTGCATGTCCAATAGCTACAACACACACTCTATATTTATGTCTAATGAGAAGAAAGGACACCGCACATTTGAAAAAATGAATATACCAACAAACGGGCATTCAACAACCATATCCAATAATGAAATAATCTTAAGATTTAAATAAGTTCACTCACTTGGAAGAAAGTAAAATAAAAATTCGTTATTAAATATTTCAATTAATGAACAATCGACAACTTTATTTAATAATATTATAATAATCATTTAAATTATTAATATTAAATTATAATTTTTTTTTATTAAATATTTTAATTAATGAATATTCAACAACTTTATTTAATAATTATTTAAATTATTAATATTAAATTTAATTTTATATATTATAATTGAAACTTTAATATATATATATTTTTTATGACGGGGAAGTCAGCAAGTGTGGATAATGACCCCATGCGTTCGTTACACACTAAATTAGTTGGGGGAATAAGTGTGGATAATGACCCCATGCGTTACACACTAAATTAGTTGGGGGAATTGAATTCAAGACCTTTTTGAAATTTCATTTTTAGGACACTTACCAATTGAGCTGCTCCCGAAGACAATTAAAACTTTAATATTAATACTATTATATTTTAATAATATTAATTTTAAATTTCATAATATAAAATTTTAATTTTAATATTATTAATATTAATTATTTAAAATTTATTAATAAATATAATTATATTAAATACTATTATATTTTAATACTATTAATTTTAAATTTCATAATATAAATTTTAAATTTTAATATTATTAATATTAATTATTTAATATTTATTTAAAAATAATTATATAGTATAAAATTTAATTAATATTAAAAAAAACATAATCAAAATAAACAAAATTAGAAAGAAGTGAAATTAAAATAAATAATCATTACTTTGAAGAAGTATACATTAAATTTTACTTTCAATAAAGATGGTCGTGGGCATCGTTAAAATAAAATAAAATCCAAATATATAAAATAAAGAATATGACTCATCCTTAATAATATTTAACAATTTGATTATTGCTAATTTCAAAGTGTACCTACATAGGGACATGGTTTTTCATTGTGGTAATATCGGTCCTTAGCTCTTAACAATTATAATGATGCAATCATATTACTTTTTAGAAGATATTATTGTGTACTTGATTAGTATAGTAAAGCTTTTCAAATTCCATAAGTGAGTTTACCCATTTATCGATCATGTGTCCCTTAACACATAAGCATTCTAGTGATAATTTTCAATTTGTTTTTTTTTTTCCAAGAAGAAATTTGCTCAAAATTATATTAGAGATATAATTTTTTTTTTACATTTCATCATTCATGAGTTACATTCAACAATTTTAAGATGAGTGGTATGTCTAGGGCACAAAAAAAACATAATCTAAAAATTTCACAAGTAATACTTCAAAAGTCAGAATAGACTATAATCTGCCATAGTTACTATCAAAAGAACTATATGAAAGTCAACAGAAAAGACTCCAAAATTTTGTTATGATCTATAATCACATGAGATAACTAGGCTAGGATATTAATAAACATTCAGGTGTTGAGGCTGCTCTGTTCCACCCGGTTCCCACTGATAGAAAGATAACCTTCCTTCAGGAGCCAGGAGAGCTTCCTTGGATAGCTTATCAACATCCTTATTAAACTCCTTGTAGATATGATGGAAACTTAGGCTCTGGAATTTTTTGAATAGGTCTTTTGTGCGCTTCTTCCATCCCTCAATGTAGCAGACATCCAACTTTGCCTTGGCATTCAGCCATTCTATGATCACTCTTGAGTCTCCTAAGGCTTGAAGCCTTCGAACATTGAGATGGTTGGCTAGAGTTAGGGTAGCCCAAATACCCAATAATTCTACCTTTGTATTCGAATCTGCACCAACATTTAGATACCATCTATAAACCAGATTTTCACTTATTTTAATGACACCTCCCGGTCCACAAGATAATCGGTCACTGCTTGCTGCCCCGTCAAAGAAAACAATGACTAATCCCTCCTCCTTTTGAATAAAACATTCTTTTATAAGGGGTTTTGTAATAGAAGTTTTGTTTGGTGTGTAAAGTCCCAGGATTTTGAATAATACTATGTGGATCGAAGGAGACTTATTTTCAAAAATACAAATATTTCTTTCAAGCCACAACCCCCAACAAGTTATGGTCGCTAATTTAGGAAGGATTGACTTGTCATTTACCCAATGATAATAACAATCTGTGATATCCTGTCCATACCAAACACTTGTTATGTTCAACAGATGTTTTAACCAAGTCCAGACTTGTGTTGTGAAGCTGCACTCAATGAAGAGGTGTTCAATATTTTTAGTATTTCTTTTGCAAAAAACACACCTACCAGGACCTTCCTATCCTCTTTTCTGAAGCCCTTCCCAAGTTAATATCTTCCTGGAGATGGTCAGCCAAGTGAAAATTTTTATTTTTAATTGAGTATTCCATTTCCACAATTTCTTTTTCCAATGTGTTCCCTGAAGGTAATTTTTAGTAGAGACAAGAGCTGAATAGAAATTTTTTACAGTTGTTTTGCTTGAGGCATCTCCTCCCATGCACATAAGAGTGTCATATGTATCACCCAGGATAACTCCAGCTGCTGAGAGTTTCTTTGTATAGCTTTCCCATTCCTCTGCGAGTGCACCACAAAGACCCAAAGTATTGCTACCTCGCCAATAATCATAATTGTCTCTTATATCAGCAAAGTTTTTTGCATTGACAAGTAATTTTATATCCCTTCTAATAAGATGATCTTGAAGCTCCTGAGACAAAAGAGATTTTT
Organism: Picea engelmannii; assembly: GCA_009831015.1. NCBI lineage: Eukaryota > Viridiplantae > Streptophyta > Pinopsida > Pinales > Pinaceae > Picea > Picea engelmannii. The sequence goes on along the minus strand of ML803482.1, from coordinate 280,531 downwards.
TGCGTAATCCAAAGATATAGTCTTGTCCTATATAGATTTTTTCCCTCGAGCCCGACAACCAACTATGCCAATATGTTATCACATGAACCGATTTTAATAAGTTCCTCCATAATCTAGAAGCAATGCTCTGCTCAAAGTTTGTCGACCTGAACCACTTTGTCACATCCCGGTGTTTTAAATATTTATCCATCACAATGTTGTGCCAAATACCTTTGCGGTAGAGTGTATGCCAAAGGGTATTTTCCAGCAAAGATGTATTGAAATGAGTTAAGTCTCGGAGACCCCACCCACCGGAAGATTTTGGTCTCAAGAGTACCTCCCAGCTACATAAATGGATGTGACTCGTAGACAAATTTCCACTCCATAAAAACTTGAAACAATGTTTTCGGATCTGGGCTATTACAAATTTAGGGATTAATTCTACTGCCATCCAATAAACGACTTGACTTTCTAGAACTGACTTTAGTAAAACATACCTACCTCCCAATGAGAGCCACCTATAGCACCAATTACCAATCTTTTTTTCAATTTTTGTTAACAGCCACGCCCAATCCACCACCCTCTATGGTTCTGTTTTCAAATGAAATCCCAAATATTTGAAGCCATTGCTTAAGGCCGAGAAAGTATACGGCAGTAACGATTTTAAAGGAAACAACTCAGCTTCATACAACCCTTCAAAATGCAACGTAGTCTTTGAAGTATTTACCTGTAGGCCTGTGACTTTACAAAACAGATTTATAATATCAAAAATTTCCTTCCATTCAGAAAAATCAGCCTTTGACAGAATCAAAACATCATCTACAAAAAGCAGATGTAATATGTTTATCAAATTTGAAACTTTAACACCTGAAAGCTTAATCTCCACTTTACTTTTTTTTAGTAGAATGTTGAGTGCCTCCATTACTAAGATGAATAAAAGGGGAGATAGTGGGCACCCCTGCCTTAGGCCCCTTTCACTTTTAAACAAATCTGTAACCTCCCCATTTATGAGCATAGCATAGGACGATGATGTAACACAACTCATTATCCATATTGTCATTTGAGAGCCAAAACCAACTTGATTAAGAATCAAATGGAGAAAGTCCCAATCCACACAATCATATTCCTTGCGCAAGTCCAGTTTAAGAATCAATGAATTGTTTTTTTTTCTTTTTTGCTAAACTATGCAGGCACTCAAAGGCAATACCTATAACATTCTGAATTCTTCTCCCTTCCAAGAATCCAAGCTGTTCTTCAGACATCTTATGAGACAGAATTGGTTTTATCCTGTTTGATATGATTTTTGAAATCAGTTTGTAGCATAAGTGTCAGAGGGATATCGGCCTATAATCCCCGAAAGTGGTCAGATTATTTTCTTTAGGAATTAAAGCCAAAAAGGTAGAATTTAGACAGCTTGGAATATTCCCAAATAACCTAGATTCCTCCACCATATGTACCAGATCATCACTAACCAAATAAAAAAAGTATGTGAAGAATTCCACCGTCTAGCCATCCAGGCCCGAACTTTTGTTCCTTTGGAATAATTTTAGAACATTTTTTATTTCTTCAGCAGAAACAAGCTTCATTAGTAAATCTATATCCTCTATCCGCACCATTATTGGATAGAGTTTTGTGACTTCAATATTTTCCGGATTGTAAGATTCATCTCGGGCTTTGTAAATATTTCTAAAATACTTTGTCACTTCCTTCTTCAAATCTTCTTGACCTCTAACATGTTTACCATCATCATCAACTAGTTCCCGAATATGTTTGTGGATGCGTCTCTGATTAGCAAAATGATGAAAAAACTTCGTATTTGAGTCACCACTTTTGATCTAAATCACTCTGCTCCTCTGGTGCCATTTTTCTTCATTGTATTTCAGAATTTCATTCCTTTCCATTTCCCACTTTCCCAGGATAAATTCTTTTTCATAAATTGTATTTTCCTCCACTGCAAAAATTAAATTCTCTTTTATCTGAGCTTCCAGAGTATCCAGTCGTTTAGTTAAAAACTCTTCTTTTTCCCTTGCCCATATATTTGTCTTCTTTTTAAGGTCTTTTAGTTTCCATACTAGTCTGCGTTGATAACCCCCTTCCGTTAAGTATTTTTCATCCTTCCAGACCATATTAACTAACGACAAAAACTCAGCATCCATCAACCATAATGGATTGAATTTAAAAGGATAAGTCTTACTGACGGCAACTAGATCCATCTGAAATATGATAGGCACATGATCCACCCATTACCGATAGAAATCTTTTGTGATTAATAAACTATCTGATAATAAACACCTATCCAACCTTTTTGCAATAGCCTTGGATCCCTGTCGTCCATTCCTCCACATAGGAAGTAGCCTATCTGGATGAATAGCCACTAAATTCTTTGACTAAAAAAGTGCTTTGAGATGATCTGCTAAAGAAACCGAGAAATTAGTACTGCCCCATACCTCTTCAGCAGATAGAGTAATGTTTAGGTCACCCGCAATAATCAAATTTTCTGCCTCAAGAATACCACTATCCACCAAATTATCCCAAAAAGCTCTTTTTTCTGTGGAGGGCCCATATACATTGAGAAAAGTAATATGACATTGAGTAGATAGACATCTTCCAGTTAATAAGATACCCCCACAAGTTAGAGAGGGAAGTAAGGAGTAGGAATTTGGGTCCCAGGCCACTAGTAAACCTCCTGAAGTACCTAGAGAACTAACTGCACAAGCAACCCAGGTTGGCCGAAAAACCTATAAGAAAGCTCTAACCTTGTAATCCTCCAGAAGAGTCTCCTGTGAAAAAATGATATCTGGACGAACATGATCTAGCACCCGACGAAACGCGATGGATTTTAGGGGTCCCCCTATCCCTCGAATATTTAGAGAAAATAATATCATTATTTTTCCCTTGCTAGGGACTTCAGTGCTCTAAGTGCCCCACTATTAGAAGTGGTAATGTCTTTGCCTTCAGAAATTACTAAACTCCCTTCCAATTTTTTCTGTGAGCTTCTGGTTTTTATGGGTGATATCTCAATACCTAGACCACACGACCATGCGTACTCCTTTCCCTTTCCTTCAATATTTGTTTTTGACGAGGAAGCATGTTCCCCACCCGAAGTCTCAACAACAATCTCTTTTTCAAGGAAGACAGGTAGTGGGATGGGAGGATCTTTATCCCGAGCAGATGGAAGAAGGCTATAAAAAACAACTAGAAGGGCTTCGTCATCAACTTTCGACTCCCTACAACCTTATAGATTTGCTTTGAAGATTGATAGAGTAGGAGACGAAGAACTCGACTAGGATGAACGACGAGCAATGGATAAAGTAGAAGCTTCTAACAATGGGTTTAGTGAGGGGTATGTTCTACTAATAGTTGCCTCAAAAATACTATCCTATCTCGAGGAATTTCCAGTCCCCAAGTTTAACGCAGTTGATGGAAAAGAAGACTTTGCCTTCACACCTTTATTCGAACTTGTATGAGGGAAAGTATTACTAGACATAATGTCAGCTCCCTGTGACTTTTCCAGTAAGTCCCTTTCCCACAGAGTTAAATAATCAAACAAGGTAGAACAAAAGAATTTTAACTTACCCGTATAAGACTCCCGAAAATCCTCCTGATGCCTAGACTCCTTCTGTAAGCCAGTATCCACAACCCCAAAAAGTTCCACCTCCATGGTGCTGTCCAGAACATCCCAGTTTTCCAACTATTCATCAGGTTCCTCCGGTTCTTTTAGACCTACACAGTCCCTTTGCAAATGACCAATGCAGTGACATCTATTGCATCTAAAAGGTATCCCCAAGTAGTCTAATGTTTGTTTTTTCCTCTGGTCGTGCCAAATAATTTCAAGTGTCTCTGGTAAGCCTCCATGAATATCTACTTCCACTAGAACACGACACACGTTTCTGTCTGCTGCACTAAGGGCCAACCTATCAACTGTGATAAAAGAACTAAGGGAGTCTCCAATGGCTCTAAGTGCCCCTTCATTCCAGAATTGGAGAGGAATCCTTGGTAATAAAACCCAGAGGTGTCACTTTGAGAAGTATTCACTCTGCGGGTCGAAAGATAATCGCCATCTTTTCAGCATTATGCTACTCGCACCGAAAATCCACCGTGTGGCCAAAAGAGTTTCTACATCCTTAGGATTTCTGCACAAGAAACCTAACCACCCTTTTTCCAGAAAGGTGAGTTGTGGAGTGTATCCTAAAATAGGGTTCCAAGTCTGTTCCATCCACTCCTGGATGGATTCCTATGATAGGTAATGGTAAGAGACATGACCTACCAACCCACAAAGGGCCATATTGCAGGTCTCCTTTAGTCCAATATTTGACCCCAAAACAAGTTTTCTAGGAGCCCTGTTAGGTTTCCAGATCCTTCACCTTCTACCAGTAGGTTTGGGGGTCACCTTGATGGTAGTTTGGGCCGGAACGAAGCATGACTCTTGTGACCTTTGAAAAACTTTCTCCGCAGTGATAGAGTTCATATTGGGATGAGTAGTAACACAAGTCTGAAAGCGTAAAGGTCGAGGTAGAAAGGATAAGTTGTCTTGGGGCACGGTAGGATTAAATTGATAATTAAGGTCATTGGAAGCCGGTTGTTGGGTTAACTGCGAAGTAATCTTTGGTAAGTGTGGTGACTTTAAAACTTTGCCCTTCCCACCAATCAAATCAGGTGGACCCATAGGTGAACTGACAGGAGGTTTAAGGTAATGGTAAGGTAAACCGAGGAGGCGAGGAAACCTACAATACACTAACAATAGCACTCTACCGGACCAGTTTGTTTCAACTAGATGGCCTAAGTTAGATTAGTTAGCAACCATCATTTTGTTTCCTTGAATTTTTAGAAAATTGTTTTTTTTTAATAATGGATCGGTCTACTTTAAATGATTATTGTGTCTTGGTACTTAGTATTGGTACTTAGTAATGGAGTAACTCCTTATCAACATGCATTTTGATTTATTTTGACCCATTTTTAATGTTGTATATTAAGTGATTAAAAACCAATAATCACGGTTTTGATTAGAAAATTGGTGATTACATCATGTAATACTAGTCATAAATTTTCCAATGAACCAAAGTTTGCTCAAATCCAACTTCATATAGATGGGTTATAACCTTGAAAGTTATGTGTTTAGTTGATGAGGATAATGTACTAGAACTTCAAAGATTAAAGTTGTATTATTTTGACATAAAAATGCCCATATGAAGATAGATTCATGGTTTAGAGAATCTTGATAATTTTTTAATGATATGTTATATTTCTTTGGAAAAACAATTATTTTTCATTTTTAGTTGGTTAACATTTTTTACAAAGAAAAGAATTTGCAATTTTATTTATAATAAAAAAATACATTATCATATGCCTCAAGGCATTAAAAAAAGTGCTATGTAGCTTGATTGAGCATAACAACTCTACATACATGTCTTACATATCAGAGCTAAATCAAAAATAAAAAAAATTCCTTGACTTAAAATGACATAGATTACATCTTTCAATAAAAGGATCTAAGAATTGTCCACTATCACATAACTGTGAGCTGTATTTACAACAAAATATGGCTATTCATGGATTTAAAAGACAAAAATACATCTTTGCAAAGATCAAAATCAATAATCTTTCCATTGTAGTAATTTTGTAGCCAAGGTGCATGAGAGAAATCGTTTGTATGCCCATCCTTAAATATGGAGATGGTCCAAGTACCCCATTCCATCCCCAATGCCTCTTTTGAAAGGCCATCAACTATCTTGTTCTTTTTCCCTATATATATGAGACAAAGAAATGTGAGAGAAGGTTTCCATTTGTTGTTGGATATCATCAAAAAGTTGTTGTAAAGTTAAATTTCCAAGTGATGCTTGCATTCGTAACCAATGAATAACTAGTAGAGAATCCCCAAAAAATTGTAGGTGTGTAACACCATATTCTTAAGCTAAATGTAGGGTTAACTTGAGAGCCATCAGTTCACAATAATTGTTAGTTTCCTGCTCAATATTAGCTTTGAATTCTCTACTATGATTTTAGGAGAGATATAGGATCCCTCCTGAATCTCCTTTTAGGGAATTCCCTTGACATACACCATCAAAGTATGCCCAAGGAATGGCCTTATTGATAACTTCTTATTTTGTTCCTTTTCTTGTTTGTTTTTCTTCTACTTGTGGATATGAATTTAATATATTTAGAGGTTGGATTGCACATTTGAGGGGAAGTGTCTCCTATCCTTCAAACGACTTAAGATTTCTTGCAGTCCATATTTCAAAGCTTTCCTCTGTTTGTTGACATAAACTACACCAACCTGGGCCAACAAAATTCTTTTCCTGTAGAACTTCCCATGTTGGATCCTTGTTATTTAAGGCCAACCACATAAAATTTTTATTTTTAGAGGGGCACATTAAATTCCAGATGATTTTCCACCACCATACCTATTGTCCCTCCAAGCTTTCCTCAACAAGGGCTTTGTATCCTACTTGTGTCACATAAGTCCCCATGGGATCGAGAGACCATAACAACTGGTCATCTTCTTCCCCTATTTTTACATTTCTATATTTCAAAGCATCTATGTATGATTTCCATGATTCTATTAGTTCTTCCCAATCCTACCTCCTCCCAAGTGAGCCATTTTTGTTACCAATTTGTAGATATCTCCCAATTCACACTTTGTCTTAGTGATAAGATCCCTTTGTTTCTTAACTATTTTATCACCCAAGGGGGTAATCTATGGAGACTATTACTTCCTATCTAGGCATCAAGCCCAATATACAATTTATCTCCACTACCCACCTTCCAGATCAACCAATGACCAACCAATTAGAAAGTTGAGTTCACAACTTTCCAGATAATCAATGCATTATGCATTTGTTTTAATGGGTTCCTAACCCATTCCTCAACTATGTATGGGTACAAATACTTGGATTTTATTACTTGAACCCACAAACCTTCTCCTCTTTTTTTTCCAAGAAAAAAAAACATATTTATATTCAATATGAACATTAATACATTCAGTAGGTGCTTCGACGCCTCTATCATAGTCCTTTAGGACCTAGAAAAATTCCAAAAAACATAAATCTCATACAAAAGATAATAAACACTTTCAGCCCATAAAATAACACCTATGTCATACAATAAGCTTATAAGTCCCATAGCTACGATTGTTGGTAGGCCATAGCCTTTCCTTCTACAAATTCCTTTATAATTACCCAATTTTCATATAGTTGTATGCCTTCCTTTGAGATTCTGTCTACAATAGTGTTCATTTATCCATAAATGCACCTGTATATAATCTGTGTAAACCTTCCTGAGATTTCCTTTGTCTATTCAACTAGAGGAATAAACATGGTATTGTATAGATGGGATTTTTTAGATAAAAAATTTATAACAAGACTAGAATCTCTAAAACCTTAAAAAGTGACATAACTTTCTTCATATTAAACTTTAAGAGAAGATATAAAGCCATGAATTCATTGTAGTTATTAGTCCCCCTTCCAACATTTTCTTTGAGATATGTAACACCCCGATTTTGATTCCCAATGAAGCATTGTATATTTGTAAGTATTATGAATGGTTGGGGCCAAGAAATGTAATATGTAAACATTGTACATTGAAAATAATAAAATGAAATACACCACCGTCTATAGACGGGTAAGGACCAAAGTAATGGGGGTCTATGATTCCAAAAGAGAGGGGATTAATGGGAAATATTCATTAATCAATTTTTCATTTAGTCATTTATCCTTTTGAATCATTAAGCACTCAATAAATGAATTCATGTAAGAAGTTGAGTGAGGAAGTCAAACCACTCAGTTATGACAACAAGGGTTGAGTGTAATAATGTTTGGGGGGAAAGTGAGAGTCAAGCAAATATGATAGAAAATTAAAATTGGAGTAGGAAGAAAGAGATTTTTTACAGTGACCAAGAAGGGAGGAAAACCAGAGTGCAATATTAGGGAAGAGTGGCCATCCATAGTGGGTATTGAAGACAACTTGTTGAAACTGGAAATTATGTTGAGAATGTGGTTGTCATGCCTATGAATGATTTTCTATTGAAAAAATTACCCAAGATCAAGTGAGCTTGCTATGTGAGAACTTTTGGTTGCAGTTGGATTTCTTGGAGTCCCCAATAGAGAGATTCCTGAATGTTCTATGATGGAGCCCTAGAGGGGATGGAGATTGTATGAGGGACTATAGTGAAAAGAAACAAATCTCATCCCTTGGGTTGTCCATACTAATGGGGAAGAGAGATGGGTGGTTGGAATTTTTGTAGGATTCATCATTGCGTTTTTAGTAAGCTTGGAGCTATTACAATGGACTATAGACACCCATAGGATCCTATCCATCCTTGTGGACTCACAACCCCAACTTAGGGGTGTATTGTTGCAAAGATAATTGGTGCAACAAAGCTTATGGTTGGGATGAATGTCCTTCATTTGCAATCAATTGTATAAAACATTTTAAAAGACAATTTTTTTAATCACCAGGTCATTTATAGTTTTAATGCTATGATTGAACATTGAATTTACTCTATATTTTGTATATATAAATATTGTTGTGTGTGTTTAATTGATTTTTTATATATATTTAAACCATTTGCATTCATTTTTTTATTAATCAATGATAATAGCATGCATGTGTGCCATGTTGTGTATATTTCCACATTTTTAATCAATATGTTAGTTGATTTGGTAGTAATGGGACACAACCAGGGTGTAACGCACCCTGGCTCCCTAGCCGAGGTGCATCACTACATAAACACTCTATAACAACTCTATAACACACCTAGAATCCCATACGAGGCGCTACCATAAAATTTCTTCCTTGATACCAAAATAAAAGGAAATATACATTGCAACATGCCCACCAATCATGCATCTAACAACACTTACAAAAAAAACGAATAGAATCTAAAAAATAACTCATAACAACATACAAATACTGAATTCAGAGTTCTTATGCAAACCAATTAAATATAAGAACATGAATAAACACATAGATTAACACTTATGTTTAAGTAACAATGATGCAATCAACTATAGGGGACAAGCGTTCCTCCCAACCATATATCTGTTTCTCTAGATCTCAATAGTAGGTCACCCCCAAACTAGGGTTATGTATCCACAAAATAGGGTGTCCCTCACTGTCCCAACACTTCCCATGAAGGATTCTTTTCCTATAGCTATCCCAATCCACCCATCTCTCTTCCCCTTGACTCGAAAAAACCAAGGAAGGGGATCCATCGCCACTACTCACAGTCCCTCAGTAATTCTCTCTTCCCTCTAGGGATCCATTGTGATTGGTGTTAGGCTCTAAATATGTCCTAAAAATAACCTCTATGCATCAGCTGAAGGTAGGCGCTGGCACAAGCATTTTACTTGTTGCCTACGTAGGTTCTTACCTTCCATTTTCAATACCTCATCCTCCAGAGATGCAACACCTGTAAAGGAACAACAATTGTAAAGGGAACGACAATTGTTATATTCAAATGAACGACACTTCCTGTCAAGGGAACAACAATCGTAAAGGGAACGACAATGGTTATATTCAAATGAATGACACTTCCTGTCAAGGGAACAACAATGGTAACAAGGTAATGACAACCGTTATATTGGGCCAAACTAATGTTGAATTAATTGCATTGTAGTACTTGCCCAACTATCTAATTTATCAATTTGAGGTTCACAAACTTACGAAGCACACACAAAGTATATGTAGGACTGAAGCGGGACTAATCTAATCTAATATTTAATCTATAACTGAATTGAATCATTAATCTAATGCAGGAAATTGAAACACACAACTTGGAATTGAATTGCTACAACCTACGACTGAAATGAAATTGCGTAAATGAAATTAATCTAGGAATGGAGAACTACATGAAGGAAAAGTAGATAAAACATGTGAAGAGTTGAATGACACAACAACATATGTGATCTCACACCAATAAAGCAATCTTGAGTCACACTCTTCCCAAGGATGATTATACTTAGCCCCATGCTCACAATAACTTACTAATGTGACTTCTCACACCCACCCTCTTAAAAGCATTCAATGATTAGCTTTGGAAACACTCCAAAGGAAATACAAGGTTCATAACACAAGGTGAATCTAGACAAGGTGAGTTGAGATTAATATCTATGATTATTCATTTCTTGGACCCCTTAGACCCTTGGACCCTTCCCCCTCTTATGGATAATTAGACCCTCCTTACTTTGTCCATGTCCACATGTAGCGACGTTATATTTATTTATCATTATAACTTACAAAGTTTACATATTACATTGCTTGGCCCATGGTCTTATATTTTTGTAAAATATATACATCAGAAAGATGGGGATTAAAACATGGATGTTACATTCCCCTCCCCCTACAAACTACATTTTCCTTAGTGCACATTACCATACATAATTTCATAATTACAAGCAAATATTTTCACAGAGAAATACTTTCTATTTTCACAAATTCACAGCTCCCACAACTATTCCAACCATCAATCTATCTTCCCCGTAATCTACAAAACACAAGGATGTTTACCCCCTTTGATGCAGAGATTTCCGAGGGTCATAAATTTTGACTCAGTTATTTGTTTGAGCTGAAAAATTTATAGGAAGTTGCGTCTCGAAGAGATCACTATTGTGTTGATCTGATCCCTCAGATTGATCATCATTTTGATGCTTTTCTGGGGCCAAATTCCTTCATAAAAGACCTCAAATTTGGTTTTTAGTGTTTTTGCGGGAATTTTTAAATTAGTAATTATCAGTTATGTCTTAGTTTATGCACCTAATTAGAAAAGTGAGTTGACAAATAGTGTCCCTCTAGTTAGATTTTAGTTATTGGTTAGTTTTAGATTCATGTGAGAATTTTCTAAAATTAGTTGTTTTCAAAAATCTCAGATGGTAGTTATAAGGGGTTGAACTTCCATTGTAAGAGTTAGGACGGAGAAGGAATAAAAGATAGTTATTTTCCATTCTCGTGTGTTTGCATGGTTTTTATATCTCATGAATGAATAAGAGTTTATTGGATACATCATCTAGTATCAGAGAAAGAAGATGGTTGGGAGAGGAAGAGGAAGAAAATGTTTTGCTCAAATGCATAGATATATGCAAAACCTCCAAAGGTAAGTAGAAGATATTACAAACGTGTTGGCTATTCAAAGAATAATACAAAGAGAAGTGTTTGATGAGGAGACAAACCAAGGATATGTATATCAACATATAGAACATAAATAATAACAGTTAGAGCACATGAATTTTGAAGAAAGGATGCTCAGGGTTAGAAGGGAGAAATGATAGGATCAAAATTGAAGTTTCAGAATATGCAGGGAGTCTTAAACCAGAGGAGTTAATAGATTGGTTGAGCGCCATGGAATTGTTTTTTGAATGGAATCCTATGATAGAGGAAAAGAAGATGAAATTTTCATGCACCAAGTTGAAGGGTCACACCATGATCTGGTGGGATCATGTGTAGAAAGATAGAAAAAAAAGGAAAAGAAAAAATTAGGACCTGGAATAAGATGGAAAAAAAATTGCAAGATTTTTTTTTTCCTTTGGACTATGCCCAATCCCTTTTTCATAGATTTCATAACTTGAAGAAAAACATGTCCACAATGGAGGAACTCACAAATGAGTTTTATCAATTGTCCATTCATGTGGATCACCAGGAAACCGATGAGCAATTGATTGCAAGGTATGTGAATAGTTTAAATTTTTCTATTCAAGATTAGTTGAGCATGCATAGGGTTCACAACATGGAAGAAGCATACCAATTATCCTTAAAGGCCGAGGAAAAACAAAACCAATAATTTTCTCAAAGGAATAGAGGAGAAAGGAGGGGTACATCAACCACCTCATGGGGTGGTTTTTAACTATGGAAGAGGTGAATCATCCCAAGGAGTTGGGAAAGCAGAAGATTCTCAACAAGGTAACCTGAATCAACCATGATGAAGATGATTTCAGAGGGGTAGAGGTTACGATGGTGGTAGAGGATGACCTTATGTGTGTTTTATGTGTGGTGTAGAGGGTTATCAAGCATTTGAATGCCCAAATTATAACATGCAAGAGACGAAGTAAGGACAACAACCTAGTTTAAAATTGGTCCAAGCTAAAAATGAGGAAGGAGGAGCTGAATCTGAAGTCTCACATTATATGGGGGAGAATATCATGATACAGAGGTCAATGATGATTCCCAAAAAGGAGAAAAGGTAGATTAGTGACAATGAATATTCTTGGCTTTGGACAAATAATTTTCGAACCAGATGCACTTTCGGGGGAAAGGTATGTCAAGTTATTGTTGATAGTGGCAGTTGTGAGAATATGGTTTCCAATGAGATAGTAGATAAGTTGAAATTAGTCTATGAAACACATCCCTATCCTTACCGAATTGCATGGTTCAAAAAGGGGGATGAAGTCACCATTAATAAAAAATGTTTGATCAAGGTTTCCATCGGTAAGACCTATACAGATGAAGTATGGTGTGATTTCATTTAGATAGGTGCATGCCACATGTTATTGGGGAGGCCTTGGCAATGTGATAGAAAATTCATGCATGATGGAGAAAAGAATACCTACACCTTTTGTAAGGATGGATCTAAAGTCATGTAATTTCCCATTAAGGATAAAGGGAAAGTTGAGAATATGTTGTCGAAAAGAGAGCTTGTTAAGGAAACAAAGGAAATATGATTCTGCTATGCATTAACAGTGCAAAAAGGAGATAGGGAAGACATTCCAATCCATGTTGAAGTGGCCAAGGTACTAGAAGAATATGTTTATGTTATCCCTAATGAACTACCTAAAAGTCTTCCACCAAAGAGGGATATTCAACGTCACATTGATCTAACCCCATGATCATCTTTACCTAATCAGGCATCCTATAGGATGAGTCCTACACAACATGCATAGCTCAATCGAAAAGTAATAGAACTTATAAAGAAATGTGTGGTAAGAGAAGGCAGAAGTCCCTGTGTTGTATCAACATTGTTGACTCCAAAAAAAATAATACATGGAGGATGTGCATATATAGATGAGCAATCAATAAAATTTCCATCAAATATCGGTTTCCTATACCACGCTTGGACGACATGATGGATGTGCTAGCCGAGGATAAATATTTTAGTAAAGTTGATATGCGAAGTGGATACCACCAGATCTGGATTCACGAAGGGGATGAACGGAAAACTGCCTTCAAGACCAAGGATGGACTATATGAATGGATGGTGATTCCATTTGGGATGTCCAATGCACCTAGTACTTTCATGTGGTTGATGAATATTGTGCTTTGACCTTATATTGATAAGTTTGTTTTCATTTATTTTTATGACATCCTATTTTTTAGTAACAACAAAGAAGATCACTTGCAGAATTTAAAAATTATATTGGATGTGTTGAGAAAACATCGACTTTTTGAAAACATAAAGAAATGTAGGTTCATGCAAGAAAGTTTGGTATTTCTGGGTTTTTTCATCTCAAAATAAGGAATCAAGATGGATTCAGAGAAGGTCAAGTAAATTTTGGAGTGGCCTCGTCCTTGAAGCATAACAAAGTTAAGAAGTTTTCATGGACTGGCCACATTTTACTAAAACATTATTCAAAATTTTAGCAGTATTGTAGAACCCATAACATATTGCACCAAAGGAAAGACATTCATGTGGACCAATGAAGCTGAGGAAAGTTTTAAGTTTTTAAAGAAGAAGGTCGCCGAGGAACCTATATTAGCCTTACCGGATTTTGATAAAGTGTTTGAGGTAGACTGTTATGCTTCACATGTAGGCATTGGAGTTGTACTTCGCCAAGTAGGTAGACCAATTGCATTTTTTAGTGAAATTTTGGATGAGGTAAGAAAGAACTACTCCACATATGATGTAGAAGTTTATGCAGTTGTGCAAGCATTGCGACATTGGAGGCATTATTTAGTGCCTAAGGAGTTTGTGTTATTTACCGATCACATTGTATTAAAATATGTAAACACCCAAAAGTAATTGAATAATAGACATGCAAAATGGGTCTCTTTCTTACAAGGCTACACCTTTGTTTTGAAGCACAAATTAGGACAACCGAATCAAGTTGCAATTATTTTAAGTTGGTGCATTGTTCTTTTGACAACCATGGAAAATCAAGTAATCGGGTTTGTTGCAATAAAGGATCTCTATGCATATGATAACAATTTTTGGGATATTGTGGAACAATTGAATAATACAGTCGCTAGGAACATGGATCTTACTCAGGGTGAATATTTTATGCAAGATGGCTACCTCTTCAAAGGAAAAAAACTATGCATTCCAATTGGTTCTATGAGAAAAAATATTATCAGAGAACTTCACAGTAGTGGTTTGGTAGGACATTTTGGAAAGGATAAGATGCTAGCCTTAATCGAAGAAAAGTATTACTGGATGAAGATGAAAAATGATATAACCATGTATGTGGCATGATGTGGGATTTTTAAAATGGCCGAAGGACACTCACATAATACAGGGTTGTATATACCATTACCAGTGCCCACAGTGCCATGGACAGATCTGAGCATAGACTTTGTGATGGGGCTCCCAAACACACAATGAGGTAATAGTTCTATTTTTGTGTTTGTTTATAGGTTCTCTAAAATGGATCATTTCATTGCTTGCAAGAAAACTAATGATTCATCAAGGGTGACAAAATTGTCTTTTTTTTTCATAAATTGTTAGATTGCACGGGGTTCCAAAAACTATTACCTCTGATAGAGATACTTGGTTCTTGGTTCATTTTTGGAGGAATTTATGGAAGAAAATGGGGACTATATCACAATTTAGCAGTGTCTATCATCCCTAAATAGATGGGAAAATTGAGATAGTAAATCAAACTTTGGAAGATCTGTTAGGAAGCATTGTTGGAGAGAATACCAAGCATTGGGATTGGGCTTTACCTCAAGAAGAATTTTCCTACAATAGTTCAGTGAATATATATATAGGTAAATATCCATTTTAGGTAGCTAGAGAGGTAGTGGGGGGCCTAGATGACCCATAGTGGAGGCCATTCAATGTAAGGTGGACTAGGTACACTATAGTATTAAATAAGGCCCATTATGGTAGTTAGTTAGATATAATAAATGTAAGAGGATTTCTTCTTCTAGAAGGTTCCTCCTCTAGAATGTTCTTAGGTGGTTGGTTGCACTATATAAAGGGGTTCATGCGATGTGATGAGATATGAAGATAAGTATTGTATTTGGAGCTGAAGCTCATTAGGAGGTTTCCCCCTCGAAGAGGCAAGTGAACATGAGAGGATCCCTTCCATAATAGGATCAATTATATGGTGTTTCCCTACCTCAAGGGTTTTCTTATAATATTGGGGGGCCTGGAGGGCCCATAGTGGAGGCCATTCAATGTAAGTTGGACTAGGTCCACTATAGTATTAAATAAGGCCCATTATGGTAGTTAGTTAGATATAATAAATGTAAGACGATTTCTGCTTCTAGAAGGTTCATCCTCTACAATGTTCTTAGGTGGTTGGTTGCACTATATAAAGGGGTTCATGCAATGTAATGAGATATGAAGAGAAGTATTGTATTTGGAGATGAATATCATTAGGAGGTTTCCCCCTCGAAGAGGCAAGTGAACATGAGAGTATCCCTTCCATAATAAGATCAATTGTATGGTGTTTCCCTACCTCAACGGTTTTCTTATAATAGTGGGGGGCCTGGAGGGCCCATAGTGGATGCCATTCAATGTAAGGTGGACTAGGTCCACTATAGTATTAAATAAGGCCCATTATGGTAGTTAGTTAGATATAATAAATGTAAGAGGACTTCTGCTTCTAGAAGGTTTCTCCTCTAAAATGTTCTTAGGTGGTTGGTTGCACTATATAAAGGGGTTCATGCAATGTAATGAGATATTAAGAAAATTATTTTATTTGGAGTTGAAGCTCATTAGGAGTTTTCCCCCTCGAAGAGGCAAGTGAACAAGAGAGGATCCCTTCCATAATAGTATCCATTGTATGGTGTTTCCCTACCTCAAGGTTTTTCTTATAATAAAAGTGTGGTTTCTTCTATATTTATTTTTGGATCTATTGTGTATTCAATATTTGTGGTGATTATTGTTAAACATTATTTTGGTCATCTTAATTTTCCATTGACAACATGTGTTCATGTTCCCAAAAAGAGCCTCTCTTCATGAGGAGAGTGACTGGAGTTCTCTTCTGAAAAACCCTATTAAGGAAGGTCATCGCAGGATGCACCATAAGCAGGATGCGACGATGCTTGATCATCGCACTCTAACCTAAAACTGGTTTGCGACGTCTTTGCAGGATTCTCTACAGCTAGGGTGTGACGATGTCAAAAGGCTAGGAAAAAGTCAAGCTTCATGAAAGTTCTAGAAGATGATATTCTAAAAGATGAGGTGGGATCCGTATGGTTGGGATCCTACTTGCTTCCCTGATTTGGTGGGATCATCCTAATCTCTTTAACCATCTCTCTTTTCCCTATATAATGAGGGATTTCTCATGGAAAAGGTTAAACAAGAAAGTAAGGTTAATGAAGGTTGAATAAGCTAAGATTGCATGGAGAGTTCTGCATTGGATCATTCTTGAGAGCCTCATTTCAGTTCATCAAGTCATTGTGGATCTTCTTCATTCAAGATTGGAGCAAGTGTGTGTGCTGGAGAAAAGGGTCATTAGAAGGGGACCTTGCAACATCAAGTCTTTGGTTGTAATCTCCACTTTCATTATTATATAATACAATGATATGTTTCTTTCCCATAAAACTCATCTCGTTTTATTGTATGATTCCTTGATCACATACATAGGTTCTC
>ML803482.1:238314-263711 GCA_009831015.1 Picea engelmannii | reverse complement strand
TGTGTTTAGTTGATGAGGATAATGTACTAGAACTTCAAAGATTAAAGTTGTATTATTTTGACATAAAAATGCCCATATGAAGATAGATTCATGGTTTAGAGAATCTTGATAATTTTTTAATGATATGTTATATTTCTTTGGAAAAACAATTATTTTTCATTTTTAGTTGGTTAACATTTTTTACAAAGAAAAGAATTTGCAATTTTATTTATAATAAAAAAATACATTATCATATGCCTCAAGGCATTAAAAAAAGTGCTATGTAGCTTGATTGAGCATAACAACTCTACATACATGTCTTACATATCAGAGCTAAATCAAAAATAAAAAAAATTCCTTGACTTAAAATGACATAGATTACATCTTTCAATAAAAGGATCTAAGAATTGTCCACTATCACATAACTGTGAGCTGTATTTACAACAAAATATGGCTATTCATGGATTTAAAAGACAAAAATACATCTTTGCAAAGATCAAAATCAATAATCTTTCCATTGTAGTAATTTTGTAGCCAAGGTGCATGAGAGAAATCGTTTGTATGCCCATCCTTAAATATGGAGATGGTCCAAGTACCCCATTCCATCCCCAATGCCTCTTTTGAAAGGCCATCAACTATCTTGTTCTTTTTCCCTATATATATGAGACAAAGAAATGTGAGAGAAGGTTTCCATTTGTTGTTGGATATCATCAAAAAGTTGTTGTAAAGTTAAATTTCCAAGTGATGCTTGCATTCGTAACCAATGAATAACTAGTAGAGAATCCCCAAAAAATTGTAGGTGTGTAACACCATATTCTTAAGCTAAATGTAGGGTTAACTTGAGAGCCATCAGTTCACAATAATTGTTAGTTTCCTGCTCAATATTAGCTTTGAATTCTCTACTATGATTTTAGGAGAGATATAGGATCCCTCCTGAATCTCCTTTTAGGGAATTCCCTTGACATACACCATCAAAGTATGCCCAAGGAATGGCCTTATTGATAACTTCTTATTTTGTTCCTTTTCTTGTTTGTTTTTCTTCTACTTGTGGATATGAATTTAATATATTTAGAGGTTGGATTGCACATTTGAGGGGAAGTGTCTCCTATCCTTCAAACGACTTAAGATTTCTTGCAGTCCATATTTCAAAGCTTTCCTCTGTTTGTTGACATAAACTACACCAACCTGGGCCAACAAAATTCTTTTCCTGTAGAACTTCCCATGTTGGATCCTTGTTATTTAAGGCCAACCACATAAAATTTTTATTTTTAGAGGGGCACATTAAATTCCAGATGATTTTCCACCACCATACCTATTGTCCCTCCAAGCTTTCCTCAACAAGGGCTTTGTATCCTACTTGTGTCACATAAGTCCCCATGGGATCGAGAGACCATAACAACTGGTCATCTTCTTCCCCTATTTTTACATTTCTATATTTCAAAGCATCTATGTATGATTTCCATGATTCTATTAGTTCTTCCCAATCCTACCTCCTCCCAAGTGAGCCATTTTTGTTACCAATTTGTAGATATCTCCCAATTCACACTTTGTCTTAGTGATAAGATCCCTTTGTTTCTTAACTATTTTATCACCCAAGGGGGTAATCTATGGAGACTATTACTTCCTATCTAGGCATCAAGCCCAATATACAATTTATCTCCACTACCCACCTTCCAGATCAACCAATGACCAACCAATTAGAAAGTTGAGTTCACAACTTTCCAGATAATCAATGCATTATGCATTTGTTTTAATGGGTTCCTAACCCATTCCTCAACTATGTATGGGTACAAATACTTGGATTTTATTACTTGAACCCACAAACCTTCTCCTCTTTTTTTTCCAAGAAAAAAAAACATATTTATATTCAATATGAACATTAATACATTCAGTAGGTGCTTCGACGCCTCTATCATAGTCCTTTAGGACCTAGAAAAATTCCAAAAAACATAAATCTCATACAAAAGATAATAAACACTTTCAGCCCATAAAATAACACCTATGTCATACAATAAGCTTATAAGTCCCATAGCTACGATTGTTGGTAGGCCATAGCCTTTCCTTCTACAAATTCCTTTATAATTACCCAATTTTCATATAGTTGTATGCCTTCCTTTGAGATTCTGTCTACAATAGTGTTCATTTATCCATAAATGCACCTGTATATAATCTGTGTAAACCTTCCTGAGATTTCCTTTGTCTATTCAACTAGAGGAATAAACATGGTATTGTATAGATGGGATTTTTTAGATAAAAAATTTATAACAAGACTAGAATCTCTAAAACCTTAAAAAGTGACATAACTTTCTTCATATTAAACTTTAAGAGAAGATATAAAGCCATGAATTCATTGTAGTTATTAGTCCCCCTTCCAACATTTTCTTTGAGATATGTAACACCCCGATTTTGATTCCCAATGAAGCATTGTATATTTGTAAGTATTATGAATGGTTGGGGCCAAGAAATGTAATATGTAAACATTGTACATTGAAAATAATAAAATGAAATACACCACCGTCTATAGACGGGTAAGGACCAAAGTAATGGGGGTCTATGATTCCAAAAGAGAGGGGATTAATGGGAAATATTCATTAATCAATTTTTCATTTAGTCATTTATCCTTTTGAATCATTAAGCACTCAATAAATGAATTCATGTAAGAAGTTGAGTGAGGAAGTCAAACCACTCAGTTATGACAACAAGGGTTGAGTGTAATAATGTTTGGGGGGAAAGTGAGAGTCAAGCAAATATGATAGAAAATTAAAATTGGAGTAGGAAGAAAGAGATTTTTTACAGTGACCAAGAAGGGAGGAAAACCAGAGTGCAATATTAGGGAAGAGTGGCCATCCATAGTGGGTATTGAAGACAACTTGTTGAAACTGGAAATTATGTTGAGAATGTGGTTGTCATGCCTATGAATGATTTTCTATTGAAAAAATTACCCAAGATCAAGTGAGCTTGCTATGTGAGAACTTTTGGTTGCAGTTGGATTTCTTGGAGTCCCCAATAGAGAGATTCCTGAATGTTCTATGATGGAGCCCTAGAGGGGATGGAGATTGTATGAGGGACTATAGTGAAAAGAAACAAATCTCATCCCTTGGGTTGTCCATACTAATGGGGAAGAGAGATGGGTGGTTGGAATTTTTGTAGGATTCATCATTGCGTTTTTAGTAAGCTTGGAGCTATTACAATGGACTATAGACACCCATAGGATCCTATCCATCCTTGTGGACTCACAACCCCAACTTAGGGGTGTATTGTTGCAAAGATAATTGGTGCAACAAAGCTTATGGTTGGGATGAATGTCCTTCATTTGCAATCAATTGTATAAAACATTTTAAAAGACAATTTTTTTAATCACCAGGTCATTTATAGTTTTAATGCTATGATTGAACATTGAATTTACTCTATATTTTGTATATATAAATATTGTTGTGTGTGTTTAATTGATTTTTTATATATATTTAAACCATTTGCATTCATTTTTTTATTAATCAATGATAATAGCATGCATGTGTGCCATGTTGTGTATATTTCCACATTTTTAATCAATATGTTAGTTGATTTGGTAGTAATGGGACACAACCAGGGTGTAACGCACCCTGGCTCCCTAGCCGAGGTGCATCACTACATAAACACTCTATAACAACTCTATAACACACCTAGAATCCCATACGAGGCGCTACCATAAAATTTCTTCCTTGATACCAAAATAAAAGGAAATATACATTGCAACATGCCCACCAATCATGCATCTAACAACACTTACAAAAAAAACGAATAGAATCTAAAAAATAACTCATAACAACATACAAATACTGAATTCAGAGTTCTTATGCAAACCAATTAAATATAAGAACATGAATAAACACATAGATTAACACTTATGTTTAAGTAACAATGATGCAATCAACTATAGGGGACAAGCGTTCCTCCCAACCATATATCTGTTTCTCTAGATCTCAATAGTAGGTCACCCCCAAACTAGGGTTATGTATCCACAAAATAGGGTGTCCCTCACTGTCCCAACACTTCCCATGAAGGATTCTTTTCCTATAGCTATCCCAATCCACCCATCTCTCTTCCCCTTGACTCGAAAAAACCAAGGAAGGGGATCCATCGCCACTACTCACAGTCCCTCAGTAATTCTCTCTTCCCTCTAGGGATCCATTGTGATTGGTGTTAGGCTCTAAATATGTCCTAAAAATAACCTCTATGCATCAGCTGAAGGTAGGCGCTGGCACAAGCATTTTACTTGTTGCCTACGTAGGTTCTTACCTTCCATTTTCAATACCTCATCCTCCAGAGATGCAACACCTGTAAAGGAACAACAATTGTAAAGGGAACGACAATTGTTATATTCAAATGAACGACACTTCCTGTCAAGGGAACAACAATCGTAAAGGGAACGACAATGGTTATATTCAAATGAATGACACTTCCTGTCAAGGGAACAACAATGGTAACAAGGTAATGACAACCGTTATATTGGGCCAAACTAATGTTGAATTAATTGCATTGTAGTACTTGCCCAACTATCTAATTTATCAATTTGAGGTTCACAAACTTACGAAGCACACACAAAGTATATGTAGGACTGAAGCGGGACTAATCTAATCTAATATTTAATCTATAACTGAATTGAATCATTAATCTAATGCAGGAAATTGAAACACACAACTTGGAATTGAATTGCTACAACCTACGACTGAAATGAAATTGCGTAAATGAAATTAATCTAGGAATGGAGAACTACATGAAGGAAAAGTAGATAAAACATGTGAAGAGTTGAATGACACAACAACATATGTGATCTCACACCAATAAAGCAATCTTGAGTCACACTCTTCCCAAGGATGATTATACTTAGCCCCATGCTCACAATAACTTACTAATGTGACTTCTCACACCCACCCTCTTAAAAGCATTCAATGATTAGCTTTGGAAACACTCCAAAGGAAATACAAGGTTCATAACACAAGGTGAATCTAGACAAGGTGAGTTGAGATTAATATCTATGATTATTCATTTCTTGGACCCCTTAGACCCTTGGACCCTTCCCCCTCTTATGGATAATTAGACCCTCCTTACTTTGTCCATGTCCACATGTAGCGACGTTATATTTATTTATCATTATAACTTACAAAGTTTACATATTACATTGCTTGGCCCATGGTCTTATATTTTTGTAAAATATATACATCAGAAAGATGGGGATTAAAACATGGATGTTACATTCCCCTCCCCCTACAAACTACATTTTCCTTAGTGCACATTACCATACATAATTTCATAATTACAAGCAAATATTTTCACAGAGAAATACTTTCTATTTTCACAAATTCACAGCTCCCACAACTATTCCAACCATCAATCTATCTTCCCCGTAATCTACAAAACACAAGGATGTTTACCCCCTTTGATGCAGAGATTTCCGAGGGTCATAAATTTTGACTCAGTTATTTGTTTGAGCTGAAAAATTTATAGGAAGTTGCGTCTCGAAGAGATCACTATTGTGTTGATCTGATCCCTCAGATTGATCATCATTTTGATGCTTTTCTGGGGCCAAATTCCTTCATAAAAGACCTCAAATTTGGTTTTTAGTGTTTTTGCGGGAATTTTTAAATTAGTAATTATCAGTTATGTCTTAGTTTATGCACCTAATTAGAAAAGTGAGTTGACAAATAGTGTCCCTCTAGTTAGATTTTAGTTATTGGTTAGTTTTAGATTCATGTGAGAATTTTCTAAAATTAGTTGTTTTCAAAAATCTCAGATGGTAGTTATAAGGGGTTGAACTTCCATTGTAAGAGTTAGGACGGAGAAGGAATAAAAGATAGTTATTTTCCATTCTCGTGTGTTTGCATGGTTTTTATATCTCATGAATGAATAAGAGTTTATTGGATACATCATCTAGTATCAGAGAAAGAAGATGGTTGGGAGAGGAAGAGGAAGAAAATGTTTTGCTCAAATGCATAGATATATGCAAAACCTCCAAAGGTAAGTAGAAGATATTACAAACGTGTTGGCTATTCAAAGAATAATACAAAGAGAAGTGTTTGATGAGGAGACAAACCAAGGATATGTATATCAACATATAGAACATAAATAATAACAGTTAGAGCACATGAATTTTGAAGAAAGGATGCTCAGGGTTAGAAGGGAGAAATGATAGGATCAAAATTGAAGTTTCAGAATATGCAGGGAGTCTTAAACCAGAGGAGTTAATAGATTGGTTGAGCGCCATGGAATTGTTTTTTGAATGGAATCCTATGATAGAGGAAAAGAAGATGAAATTTTCATGCACCAAGTTGAAGGGTCACACCATGATCTGGTGGGATCATGTGTAGAAAGATAGAAAAAAAAGGAAAAGAAAAAATTAGGACCTGGAATAAGATGGAAAAAAAATTGCAAGATTTTTTTTTTCCTTTGGACTATGCCCAATCCCTTTTTCATAGATTTCATAACTTGAAGAAAAACATGTCCACAATGGAGGAACTCACAAATGAGTTTTATCAATTGTCCATTCATGTGGATCACCAGGAAACCGATGAGCAATTGATTGCAAGGTATGTGAATAGTTTAAATTTTTCTATTCAAGATTAGTTGAGCATGCATAGGGTTCACAACATGGAAGAAGCATACCAATTATCCTTAAAGGCCGAGGAAAAACAAAACCAATAATTTTCTCAAAGGAATAGAGGAGAAAGGAGGGGTACATCAACCACCTCATGGGGTGGTTTTTAACTATGGAAGAGGTGAATCATCCCAAGGAGTTGGGAAAGCAGAAGATTCTCAACAAGGTAACCTGAATCAACCATGATGAAGATGATTTCAGAGGGGTAGAGGTTACGATGGTGGTAGAGGATGACCTTATGTGTGTTTTATGTGTGGTGTAGAGGGTTATCAAGCATTTGAATGCCCAAATTATAACATGCAAGAGACGAAGTAAGGACAACAACCTAGTTTAAAATTGGTCCAAGCTAAAAATGAGGAAGGAGGAGCTGAATCTGAAGTCTCACATTATATGGGGGAGAATATCATGATACAGAGGTCAATGATGATTCCCAAAAAGGAGAAAAGGTAGATTAGTGACAATGAATATTCTTGGCTTTGGACAAATAATTTTCGAACCAGATGCACTTTCGGGGGAAAGGTATGTCAAGTTATTGTTGATAGTGGCAGTTGTGAGAATATGGTTTCCAATGAGATAGTAGATAAGTTGAAATTAGTCTATGAAACACATCCCTATCCTTACCGAATTGCATGGTTCAAAAAGGGGGATGAAGTCACCATTAATAAAAAATGTTTGATCAAGGTTTCCATCGGTAAGACCTATACAGATGAAGTATGGTGTGATTTCATTTAGATAGGTGCATGCCACATGTTATTGGGGAGGCCTTGGCAATGTGATAGAAAATTCATGCATGATGGAGAAAAGAATACCTACACCTTTTGTAAGGATGGATCTAAAGTCATGTAATTTCCCATTAAGGATAAAGGGAAAGTTGAGAATATGTTGTCGAAAAGAGAGCTTGTTAAGGAAACAAAGGAAATATGATTCTGCTATGCATTAACAGTGCAAAAAGGAGATAGGGAAGACATTCCAATCCATGTTGAAGTGGCCAAGGTACTAGAAGAATATGTTTATGTTATCCCTAATGAACTACCTAAAAGTCTTCCACCAAAGAGGGATATTCAACGTCACATTGATCTAACCCCATGATCATCTTTACCTAATCAGGCATCCTATAGGATGAGTCCTACACAACATGCATAGCTCAATCGAAAAGTAATAGAACTTATAAAGAAATGTGTGGTAAGAGAAGGCAGAAGTCCCTGTGTTGTATCAACATTGTTGACTCCAAAAAAAATAATACATGGAGGATGTGCATATATAGATGAGCAATCAATAAAATTTCCATCAAATATCGGTTTCCTATACCACGCTTGGACGACATGATGGATGTGCTAGCCGAGGATAAATATTTTAGTAAAGTTGATATGCGAAGTGGATACCACCAGATCTGGATTCACGAAGGGGATGAACGGAAAACTGCCTTCAAGACCAAGGATGGACTATATGAATGGATGGTGATTCCATTTGGGATGTCCAATGCACCTAGTACTTTCATGTGGTTGATGAATATTGTGCTTTGACCTTATATTGATAAGTTTGTTTTCATTTATTTTTATGACATCCTATTTTTTAGTAACAACAAAGAAGATCACTTGCAGAATTTAAAAATTATATTGGATGTGTTGAGAAAACATCGACTTTTTGAAAACATAAAGAAATGTAGGTTCATGCAAGAAAGTTTGGTATTTCTGGGTTTTTTCATCTCAAAATAAGGAATCAAGATGGATTCAGAGAAGGTCAAGTAAATTTTGGAGTGGCCTCGTCCTTGAAGCATAACAAAGTTAAGAAGTTTTCATGGACTGGCCACATTTTACTAAAACATTATTCAAAATTTTAGCAGTATTGTAGAACCCATAACATATTGCACCAAAGGAAAGACATTCATGTGGACCAATGAAGCTGAGGAAAGTTTTAAGTTTTTAAAGAAGAAGGTCGCCGAGGAACCTATATTAGCCTTACCGGATTTTGATAAAGTGTTTGAGGTAGACTGTTATGCTTCACATGTAGGCATTGGAGTTGTACTTCGCCAAGTAGGTAGACCAATTGCATTTTTTAGTGAAATTTTGGATGAGGTAAGAAAGAACTACTCCACATATGATGTAGAAGTTTATGCAGTTGTGCAAGCATTGCGACATTGGAGGCATTATTTAGTGCCTAAGGAGTTTGTGTTATTTACCGATCACATTGTATTAAAATATGTAAACACCCAAAAGTAATTGAATAATAGACATGCAAAATGGGTCTCTTTCTTACAAGGCTACACCTTTGTTTTGAAGCACAAATTAGGACAACCGAATCAAGTTGCAATTATTTTAAGTTGGTGCATTGTTCTTTTGACAACCATGGAAAATCAAGTAATCGGGTTTGTTGCAATAAAGGATCTCTATGCATATGATAACAATTTTTGGGATATTGTGGAACAATTGAATAATACAGTCGCTAGGAACATGGATCTTACTCAGGGTGAATATTTTATGCAAGATGGCTACCTCTTCAAAGGAAAAAAACTATGCATTCCAATTGGTTCTATGAGAAAAAATATTATCAGAGAACTTCACAGTAGTGGTTTGGTAGGACATTTTGGAAAGGATAAGATGCTAGCCTTAATCGAAGAAAAGTATTACTGGATGAAGATGAAAAATGATATAACCATGTATGTGGCATGATGTGGGATTTTTAAAATGGCCGAAGGACACTCACATAATACAGGGTTGTATATACCATTACCAGTGCCCACAGTGCCATGGACAGATCTGAGCATAGACTTTGTGATGGGGCTCCCAAACACACAATGAGGTAATAGTTCTATTTTTGTGTTTGTTTATAGGTTCTCTAAAATGGATCATTTCATTGCTTGCAAGAAAACTAATGATTCATCAAGGGTGACAAAATTGTCTTTTTTTTTCATAAATTGTTAGATTGCACGGGGTTCCAAAAACTATTACCTCTGATAGAGATACTTGGTTCTTGGTTCATTTTTGGAGGAATTTATGGAAGAAAATGGGGACTATATCACAATTTAGCAGTGTCTATCATCCCTAAATAGATGGGAAAATTGAGATAGTAAATCAAACTTTGGAAGATCTGTTAGGAAGCATTGTT
This sequence comes from Picea engelmannii, assembly GCA_009831015.1. Taxonomy (NCBI): domain Eukaryota; kingdom Viridiplantae; phylum Streptophyta; class Pinopsida; order Pinales; family Pinaceae; genus Picea; species Picea engelmannii. Next base: position 253,993 of record ML803482.1, on the reverse strand, counting down.
GGAGAGAATACCAAGCATTGGGATTGGGCTTTACCTCAAGAAGAATTTTCCTACAATAGTTCAGTGAATATATATATAGGTAAATATCCATTTTAGGTAGCTAGAGAGGTAGTGGGGGGCCTAGATGACCCATAGTGGAGGCCATTCAATGTAAGGTGGACTAGGTACACTATAGTATTAAATAAGGCCCATTATGGTAGTTAGTTAGATATAATAAATGTAAGAGGATTTCTTCTTCTAGAAGGTTCCTCCTCTAGAATGTTCTTAGGTGGTTGGTTGCACTATATAAAGGGGTTCATGCGATGTGATGAGATATGAAGATAAGTATTGTATTTGGAGCTGAAGCTCATTAGGAGGTTTCCCCCTCGAAGAGGCAAGTGAACATGAGAGGATCCCTTCCATAATAGGATCAATTATATGGTGTTTCCCTACCTCAAGGGTTTTCTTATAATATTGGGGGGCCTGGAGGGCCCATAGTGGAGGCCATTCAATGTAAGTTGGACTAGGTCCACTATAGTATTAAATAAGGCCCATTATGGTAGTTAGTTAGATATAATAAATGTAAGACGATTTCTGCTTCTAGAAGGTTCATCCTCTACAATGTTCTTAGGTGGTTGGTTGCACTATATAAAGGGGTTCATGCAATGTAATGAGATATGAAGAGAAGTATTGTATTTGGAGATGAATATCATTAGGAGGTTTCCCCCTCGAAGAGGCAAGTGAACATGAGAGTATCCCTTCCATAATAAGATCAATTGTATGGTGTTTCCCTACCTCAACGGTTTTCTTATAATAGTGGGGGGCCTGGAGGGCCCATAGTGGATGCCATTCAATGTAAGGTGGACTAGGTCCACTATAGTATTAAATAAGGCCCATTATGGTAGTTAGTTAGATATAATAAATGTAAGAGGACTTCTGCTTCTAGAAGGTTTCTCCTCTAAAATGTTCTTAGGTGGTTGGTTGCACTATATAAAGGGGTTCATGCAATGTAATGAGATATTAAGAAAATTATTTTATTTGGAGTTGAAGCTCATTAGGAGTTTTCCCCCTCGAAGAGGCAAGTGAACAAGAGAGGATCCCTTCCATAATAGTATCCATTGTATGGTGTTTCCCTACCTCAAGGTTTTTCTTATAATAAAAGTGTGGTTTCTTCTATATTTATTTTTGGATCTATTGTGTATTCAATATTTGTGGTGATTATTGTTAAACATTATTTTGGTCATCTTAATTTTCCATTGACAACATGTGTTCATGTTCCCAAAAAGAGCCTCTCTTCATGAGGAGAGTGACTGGAGTTCTCTTCTGAAAAACCCTATTAAGGAAGGTCATCGCAGGATGCACCATAAGCAGGATGCGACGATGCTTGATCATCGCACTCTAACCTAAAACTGGTTTGCGACGTCTTTGCAGGATTCTCTACAGCTAGGGTGTGACGATGTCAAAAGGCTAGGAAAAAGTCAAGCTTCATGAAAGTTCTAGAAGATGATATTCTAAAAGATGAGGTGGGATCCGTATGGTTGGGATCCTACTTGCTTCCCTGATTTGGTGGGATCATCCTAATCTCTTTAACCATCTCTCTTTTCCCTATATAATGAGGGATTTCTCATGGAAAAGGTTAAACAAGAAAGTAAGGTTAATGAAGGTTGAATAAGCTAAGATTGCATGGAGAGTTCTGCATTGGATCATTCTTGAGAGCCTCATTTCAGTTCATCAAGTCATTGTGGATCTTCTTCATTCAAGATTGGAGCAAGTGTGTGTGCTGGAGAAAAGGGTCATTAGAAGGGGACCTTGCAACATCAAGTCTTTGGTTGTAATCTCCACTTTCATTATTATATAATACAATGATATGTTTCTTTCCCATAAAACTCATCTCGTTTTATTGTATGATTCCTTGATCACATACATAGGTTCTCATTGAGTATATTAACACTTTCACTTTGGTTGGCTTATGTTCCCTTGCAGATCCAATATCACAGGAGCATTGTAGTGGAGCTAGGACGAAAATGACAAGAGGAAGCGATATTTAAACAATATGTTTCCCATCTCTTGCTAGATAGTAAACTCAATGATTAGAGCTTAGGGAAATCGTCATGTTCTGTTATGTTTTGTTCTAGATCTAGGTGGATCTAGGGAGATCTGTTTATGTCCACATTTATCGATAAGTCCCAGAACAAAATTGGTGACTCTGCTGGGGAAATGACCTCCTTTTGATTTTTTTCTTCCCATTTTACTTTAGCTTACCTTCTTCTGATAAATTTCATTCTCTGAGTCTGTGGGTGATCCATTCAGACTCCCTGGGTTTAGAAGTTCCTTTGGATTTTTTTTGTCTTTCCTCCAAAATTTTCAAATTTACAGAGATCGTCACACTGTACCTTATTGGCAGCCTACAAAGACCCTGAGACGTCGCTCTCTTCTTAGCCAATCCAGTGTGACAACGTTGCACCATGCTATGCTAATAGCTTGCGATGAACATCGGCCTTCACCACTCATGTAGGATGTAAGGGCTACCCTCGGAAGATCCGAAGGATACCAAAATTTTCCTCCTAACTCACCCGAAGGCTCTCCTGAGGGAGTAGTCAATAACGAAGTAGCTTCTGAAGTTGGAAGTACACATTCTTTAGAGGGATTTTGAATTGTTTCAGAATCCTTAGAATATTTTTGCCTCCCTGCCAATCCGACATTGAGTGTTATACGAAATCCACATATGCTTTGGATGAATTCATCAGGAGAAATTATTGTTGGTGAAAATTTTGAAGTACCTGTTGGAACAACCCCCTTTTTATAAAATTTTCAAGACTAAAGATTAGCTATGGAGCCGCCTCTTAACAATGATATTTATTTAAGAGACTTGTTTTGGTTTCTCGGAAATCGACAGTTCGCGATATATAAAGAGCTATTTTCCCAGCCTACTTAAAGCCCCGAGTTCTGAAACCCCGAGAACCCGTTTTAAATGTGCTTAAGTGCAAGCTAAAAGTGATTAAATTTTAATAAGGCCCATCGCAATTTCACGATTTGGGTTTCCCTGCGACAAAGTGTTATCGAATTCTCATCCCTCATAATCCCGACTCCCGAATTCACGAAGTTTAGAAAGTTATTCGCAAATCACGATTAATTAAAAGTTTTAAACAAAGGATTATCACTTAAGATAATCATGTCACGAGTTCGTGACACAGAATTTACTCATGCCATGACTTCCGGGGATATGATACTTGTAACCCTGATACCCGAGGTCACGAGATCCATTTTTAATCTTGATAAGTTTAAAAACAAAGGTAATTAGCGTTAATCCACCAAATCACAGTTTCGCGATCTCCGTGGTTCATGGTCCAAAACTGAGGGTAGAAATATTCCGAAGTTGCGAATGCCGAAAAAAGAAATTAAGAACTAAAATCACTTAATAAATGGACTAAGCCGGATTGAATAATGCCTTAATCAACTTTTATGCCGGTACAACCTATGGACAAAGCTTTAAACGTCTCTATGTTCTTCCTAAGTCACACCATCAAAACATTTATGACATTTATAAGAAGGTTCCGTGAAGTGATTGATACTAAGATCTGATTTTATCTCTAAAATCTTTCCTTTAATGATTTGAACGTTCTGTCAGCGAGAACTCATATAGTATTTAAGTGCTCAAAATGAAAGGATTACCGTCATTGGTTTTAAATTCTTTCTATTTTTTTGCAAAGCCATTTTGCCAAAGCAACCCCTGTTTGTATTTTCTCTTTCTGTGACAGGAGGCTGAATTATAAGGTTCTATATTATGGCTCCGAGGAAAACTCCCAAGACTACTGGTGAGAGTTCGGATCAAGGTTTAGATATTATCTCCGATACTTCACCCAGGAGCATCAATACTGTCAAAACATGTACACAAGTCTCTGACGTCTTGTAACGTGAGCTGATCAATTGTTCGGACGATTCCAGTGGTAATGAGAAAGAGGACATATCCATAAAATATAAAGTTGTCACTCAATCTGAGATACACAATATCGTAGCAAGGCCACGTCTCCTCCCGTATTGTGATATGATAAAATGGGTGCTGGACCATGCAGACATCCCAAGCAGGACAATTTTCAATAAGAAGAAGGTGGTGGTTGGGACTTTCAGGCCATAACATATACGCGAAATGCACAAATTGTCTCCCACGCCGAGATTCACACATAACGCTGAATTCTTAGAAGTATTCAAAAAGAAAGAATGCGAGCAGTATGGGAAAAACCTATATGACCTTATTAAAGATTGGTATTCACACCCCACGAAATTCAGGGATGACTCCAATGGAATCTATTTGCTCTCAGCGTTGGAGCCACAATTCATGTATATAGCAATGATGGTCTGTAGGATGTATGGGAAGGAGGATACCACTCACTTCTTCCTCCCATGGGTGCCGCTGATTCACACAGTGGCCGAGGGTTTCACGTTCGATTGGACCAAGTTTTTGCCTGATAGTCTGGCTAGTCGGATCACAAAATATCGAGAGAAAAAGGCAAGTGGGAGAGCATCCTCATTTTTTATGTCGGCTTACATAATGGATGCTATGTGCTTCTTGATGCCTTTCCCATTAATGAGTTGGAGTTGGACTCCAACCAATGAAAAACCTATTCATGAATACCATTCAAAGCTCTGGGAGGATAAATCCAAGGAGTTTGTATATGAGATTTTCAATTGGGTAGTGGTGCCCATGCATATTTCTATATTCGGCCAATCACCCCCCCAAATTTCGGATAAAGCCTCGGAAGATTTAAGCCGTGTAGCAGACTGGTATATTGAAATGAATTTTTCATATATTAGGGTTTTTGGTTTCTCTGTTCCACCATATGCCCTACCTCTATTTTTACCAGATAAGTTGGTGTGTTGCGAGATTTCCAGGCAAACAGTGCTCGATGGGATAAGCAAGAACTCAAGGGAGTTCAGAAGAAGGTATGGCCACATTTCCCATACACATTGGCACCTATTCTTTATTAGATTGTGGCCATGCTAAAGAAGATCCCACAACCCTGAGTGAGATGAGACTAGTGGGCATCGAGTTTAAGAAGCATGACCCGCATAAGATTGTGGGCAACCACCTGGCAAGTTGCGGCCTGAAAAGATAGAAGCACAAAGTCTCCCCCCATGATGAAGTTTTTCGAGGGGTAAAAACATACTTAGAAGTTATAAATCGGGTTCGAGCCCTCCAGTCCAGAGACATGTTCGATTTTTATAAGTTCCAGGAGCACTGGAGGAGCAGGCTCCCCAAAGTTTTTCAAGGTACAGTCTCAAAATGCCCGGGGTCTCAACAAGCAGAAACTGAGGGCCCGACAGGCACAGGCTCGGATGAACAAGAAGCTTAAGGGAACACAGAGAAAATTAAGGTCCTCAAACAAGAATCCAAAGGCCCAAGCCACGAAGAAAGATCCCCAGGAGTAGATAATCCAGAGACACAGACCGAGGTTAGAGTCGAGAATCCCACAAAGCAGGTAGGAGACCCACTGTTGCTCACACCAAATAAATCAGGTACTGATGTTGGTGTGAAGAATATACCCTCAAAAATTGGCAGTCCCATCCCATCTGTCACACCCCTACAATTTTCCAGAGAGGACCCTGATGCTGGAGCAATATCTATAGAAGACCTGATGCCTATCACCGCCGAAGAGTTTCCCCCTCGCGATTTTTTCTTTAGCAAGAAAAGGAGGGATTTAGTGAAATGGGAAATGCATCACCAGGCAGGCACAGTGGAAAAAAAACTCAAAATATTGACAGACGACAAAAATTTAGAAGAAGAAGAGTTCACTGATGAGATAGCGGGAATGTTGGGGGCCTATGCCACCACAATCCAATACTCAGTTGGGACCCTAAGGAGCTGATTGAAACACAAGGATTGGTTGATCATCGAGTTGCAGAGTCATCTATCAGAATCAGAGAAAAATTCCCGAAACGAGGCATATAAAGAGAGTGAGAGAGGTCGACCGATAGGAAATCGAGCAACTCAAGACTAATCTTGAGCGAATGCAGCAACCGATCGAAGAAAGCCAAATGCAGGCTGAGCGACAGGAGGAATTGATAAACCAACTGTAGACTGAGTTGGATCTCGCCGAAAGCTAGGTCAAAGACATGACGATATTCCAAACCTAGTCCACGAAGATCCGAAGGAGAATAGAAACGGCTCAACAGAGTTTGCTTGCCAAAATAGAAATCATCTAGGATCATGTTCAACTAGTAGACCAAGCCCTGTACCAAGTCACTTTAAGAGAAGGGGAAGCCCAGGTAGCCCGAAGTACATTCCAAGAAGCTGTCACATGCACAACAAAGGAAGAGGTAGCCATCGCTTCGAGATTTTTGATTAAGGAACAGACTAGGGGGAATATCTTGTTGACGGCCTGGGAACATGATATATCCGAAAACAGGAAAAGGGCCAAAGAGGTGAGGGATTCCTGTGAAGAAATATTTGGTTCAATAAACAAAAATTTGTTAGAGCTCAATAGAGAAGCTAGCGCTGGAACGTTAAGGAAAATCAACATAGCTAAGCATATGTTAGATATCAAAGAAAGTATGGAAAGGGATCAAGCCGAGCTCTCTCAAGTAAGTCAATTCAAAATTGCTTAGATTGACAAATGGCTAATTAAGCCAAATTTACTATTACTATCCATCATGACAGAAGATCGACAGGTGGGAGGGAGGATCCCGTAACTGGACAAGAAGAGTTACTTATTTGAGGAAAATGACCAAGTCGAGCCCTCCAAGTCTATTGCCCAGCTGGTAGAGAGAAGTCTTAAATGTATCGAGCATGGGAAAGGAAAAGATTTAGGAAGAAAATAATGTAATTACACGTATTTTCAAAGTTTTGGATGACTTAGGGAAAGAGTCATGTCCTGTCCTATTTTGTTCTAGATCTAGGTGGATCTAGGGAGATTTGTTAGTGTCCGTACCTACCGATTAGTCCGATAACACAGGTGACAAAGAGAGGTGAAAGGCCTGTAGAAAAAGATAGGGACAACAAGTGAAGCATTCCACATGCTTAGCTCGTAATTCCCGTTCTTTGAATAATTGAATTGTAACGCCACATGTTGCTATAAATACATCTTTGATTATGTAAGGAAGGGATTTTTGTTTTGGCAGATTGTAATAGAGAAATTTTCCTTTTCCAGGATTAATACAAAGCAAATTGAAGACTCCATATTCTATCAAGATTGAGTAATGTTCTTTCCTCTGTTATTTCATACTTCATGTCATTTTTATATATATCTTTGATGAATACTTTAACTGCAATTTAGTACAACCTCTACTGTGGTGATCATGTTTTATTTATCTAATTATTTACAACTTTTCCTATGTATCGGCTATTAGCAGGTACAAGACCCATGGATTACTTAGATCTCTATATTTTATTCTTCATTAAAGTGTTTCTTTTCTTTTTCTTCTTCTGTTACAGCATGAGATTCCTCTGGAATTGATGCCTCACATTGTCTGACAGCTCTATGTTTTCTTTCGTTTCATACTAGGTTTCAAATTTTAACTCAGTTATGGAAAACGACCTTCGATTTTGTTAAACTATTAATTGGTTTCACAAGAGTTTTTCTCATATAATCTAAAATTGAATCAACAACTTAAAAGCAACAATCTCTTAAATTTTTGTCCCTTAAATGGATGCCCCTGTTGTAAGGAAACCTCACGTAGAACCCGACCTCTCAGAGCAAACCAACATTTCCTTAAACCTCTTTGATACTATCCTAAGAACTGCAACCACCTGGGTCGAACTTGAATGTTCGTGGGTGGCCATTTAACGGGACATAACCATTCAAGAACAAGTGGAAGTTAGACATATACAACTTAGAAATCAACCATAGTTTCTCTTCCAGTTGTTTTCTTCTTTCCATATCTTTTACCCTCTTCTGGATGCCTAGACTCTATACTTCGTAGCCTTAAGTACAAACTTTGGAACAACATCTTTCTGGCACCATTGCTGGGGATCGGAGAATCGTAGTCACTTTCCCCTGAGAGAATGAAATTTCCAAGTTTTGTTTTTTGATAGTGAACAAAGAGCGAACACCTTGCTAAGGCTAAACCTTTATCATTCACTTGGCGACTCCACTTTTAAGTAAGCTGGAATCAGTTTGAAGGAACACCAGACAAAACCCAGATGCTAAACAAACCGTGCCAGTTTCCGATCCTGAAAAAATACTAAAACCAAGGGGTCTTTTCAAACAAACCACTGTTGTTTACCAACCCAAGTCTACCCAGTCCAAATCTAAGATCCCTCTTGAACCTTCATCTTTGCGATAAATTTCTCTCGGAAAAACATTGAACAGTACTATCAAAGCCAAGACCCTAAAGCTTGAGTTAATCCTACCCGAGATTAAGACCGAAACCTCTCTGACTACCTCTTACATTAGTAGGGGTGAGACGTCTATTGTAAATCTCATCCCTATTAATATCCCATCGACTCTCGATATAAAATTCTCTGTCACTCAAGGCCTTGAAGAAGGTACCACACACTTGGATTCAACACCGATGGGTTCTCCCATTTATGTATCCTGCAAATCAGAGGAACCGAGTCCTCGTATACCCTTTCCCCCTTTCTAAACTTTCACCTCACCTGATAAATATTTCCCTGAATTTTCCCCCCTCCACCCCGGGGAAGCTAGAGAGTCACTATACATCTTCGCCAACCCTCTTTATAACGCACCAATTTCCTCTCCTAGATTATCCATGGCCACCGCAGGAGGAGGAGCAGGGGGAGTAGGAGGTCAAGGCCAACAATTCCCCCCCAGGATTTTCGCCAAGGTAGCCGCTAGATACGCCCCCTTGGTCCTTCCAGTAACCCTCCATGATTTACCAAAAAACTATATGAAAAACTTTCCCAAATTCACAGAAGAAGGAGATCTAACTGCAGCCGAGCATATCAACTTCTTCGATCAATTCATAGATATTCTAGGTCTCGAACATGAGGACGTGTATTCCCGGTTGTTTGTCCAAACCTTTGAAGGATAGGTAAGAACTTGGTTTCAGAGCCTGCCCCCAGGTTCAATATTATCCTACGATGCACTAGAAGACTTGTTGCTCATACAATGGGGCGAAAGAAAGGATCATTTATACTATTTGACCGAGTTCGGGTCTTTAAAGAAAAAAGGTTCAGAAACTATTATGGAATTTATCCAGAGATTTAACAAGTTGTACAACAAGATCCCGGTCGAAGTTAAACTGTCCCAACCCGCAGCCAAAGTAGCTTTTGCAGGAGCCTTCGAACCCGATTTCACTCTACTGTTAAGAGAAAGGAGAGGGATCGACTTAACCCGAATGCAAGATGATGCTGTGGAAATTGAGTCAAACTTGATGGCTTCGGGTAAATTAAAAATGAAAATCGAAATGGGAAACAGGGAGACCAAACGTTTTAGAGAACAAGCGGGTTCGTCTGGATCTGGAAGGTCCTCAGATGACAAAATGGATGATATGGCTAGGATAATAAAAGAGCTATCAAACAAAATCTCAATAATGGAGCTAGACCAATCCAAAGATGACCAATTCGTTAAGAGAGAGTTCAGGAGAAACCCCAATCCTCAAATTCAACAAAGACATATTAAAAATGAAGATAAAAAAATTCAAACCCCTCTAAAAAATGAAAGTTTTATTGGAGGAAATGATATACAAGAGTTTGAGGATTTAGAAGAAGACGTAAACAATTTGGGCGACGAATGTATGCAACCTCATTTAACTAAGGAAGATTATGAGAAGTCTCTAAACATAGAACGACTGTTGACTGAAGATGATATCATAAACAACGCTGATGATTCTACTTATCAAGGGATGGTCGATACTATAATGGCTGGGCTCCAACAAAAGTACAATCTGAGGCCTAAAAATAAACCTGTGACAATTACTCAACCCAAGAAAATTTTGCCTAAAGGCTAAACATACAAGCCCACCTAGAAAGAGACTGAGATGTGAAATAAAAAAGGGGTAGACTCGCAGAATACCAACTTAAAGGAGGATAAAACCCAAGCGAGAGGAACTAATACATCTGAAACGTAGACACCGGAAACCAGAACCGCCAAAAATAAAATAGTGCAAACAAATAAATTGGAAAAGAAAGAGTCTGAAGTTTCAGCCAAGGAAACAGATAGAGTTGCAGGAAGTTTCTGCCTAGAAAACGAGATAAATAAGATCAAGATACCAATACCTTTGGTCGAGTTGGTGAAGAAACCTGTGTACTAAAAGCAAATAACCAAAATGATAAATTTTTCAGATTTAGAGAGTCAGTCTGACGTGATAAATTTGGAAGATGATAAGCCTAATATCACTTTTGGTCCACATTTTGAAGGTGCCAAAGATACCGTTGCCCCCTTCTACATTACCCTAAACGTGCACGATCAACTACTGCATAATTGCATGCTGGACTCTGGATCCTCTCATAACGTAATGCACAAATCTATTATGGAAAGACTAGGCCTCAAAATCACCAGACCCTATGGAGATCTTTACTCATTCGATTCAAGGAGAGTTAAGTGCATGGGCATGATCAAAGATTTAGTAGTCACTCTTGCCATGTAGTTATCGCTGATATACCCCTGAAGTATGGTTTTCTATTATCTAGATCTTTGGGGGCCAAGATCGGGGGATCTCTTCAGCTGGACATGACCTATTCCACGATCCCTGTTTTTGGCAGGAAGTTCACTCAGTTATATAGGGAAACACGGTTGGCATTTATGGTAAGCGATCCTCAAAATACAAACAATTACCCTGTTTATGTCGCTGATCAAGACCTGGGAAATTGTATTTTTTCTTTTGACGATAGTGAAAATGATTGTACAGAAGAAATTTATATAGATGAAGATAAAACTGAAAATATAGATAAAAATGTATATAGCACTAGAACTTGGAAAATATTTTTTGATGGTGCTTCGTCATGTGGAGGAGCAGGTGCAGGAGTGCTTTTCGTATCACCTGAAAATGAATTTGTTATCCCCTTCTCTTACAGGCTACAGTGGGAGATATACTACACAAGTAACGTATGCAAATATGAAGCTCTAGTATTGGGACTAGAAGTTGCCAAGAAGCTAAACATAAAGAACCTAGAAGTCTATGGAGATGCAGAACTGAATGTGAAGTAGGTAAATCGACAGTACCAGGCCAAGCATCCGAGACTAAGGTCCTACAAAAATTGTACCTGGGATCTAATGGAAAATTTATTTTCATCAGTAAATTTTCATTTCATCCCATGTGCAGAAAACCAACAAGCCAATTCATTGACCAAAGCATCTTCGACCTTCACACCCCCTACTGCATTCAAATTGAAATACCACATAGAGGTGAGGCACATACCATCCATACCAAAAAACAAACAACATTGGCAGGTATTCGAAGATGATGAACAGATCAGAAAGTTCTTGGAAATGGTGGATGATTTTGCTGAAACTCACATTGACCAGGAAAACCAAAATGATCATACTTGGATTATGTAGGAAGGGGAGGAGCCTCAGGAGTTTCGAGAAAAAATCGCAAATCATTGCATGCTAGTGTTAAAAAATAATCAGATCCCTAAGGGCCTGATACCTCTGTAAAGGTTGTTTGATCAAAACGACATGCCCCTGAGGTCTACCTTGCAGCCCCAACCAGAGGAGGTCGAAGACTATGACGTGGGCACCGCTAAAGAACCTAGGATAGTGAAACTATCAAAGTACCTTCCTCCTGGGATGAAAAACAAGTATATAGACTTACTCGGGCAATATAAGGATGTTTTTGCATTGTCTTATGATGAGCTCATAACCTATGACACCACTGTGATCGAGCACAAGATACCTTTGAAACCTAGTGTTAAACCCTTCAGACAGAAGCTCAAACAAATCAACCCCATTTTATTGCCTATGGTCAAAAAATAAGTGAAAAAGATTTTAGACGAAAAAATAATTGTACCTCTCAGGTACTCTAACTGGGAGGAAAACCTAGTCCCGTTTAGAAAAAAGAGTGGGGAAATCAGACTGTGCGTGGATTTCAGAAACCTAGATAAATCCTCTCTCAGGGACAATTATTCTCTACCCAAGATGGATCACGTCTTAGAGAAGGTAGTTGGTGCTAATAGAATGTCGATGATCAATGGGTTTTCGGGTTACAATCAGATTGCGGTCAATGAAAAGGATAAGGAAAAAACCACTTTCACCATGCCTTGGGGTACATTCATGTATGACAAAATGCCTTTTGGTTTGATGAATGCAGGTGCCACTTTCCTGTTGGAGCATAATCCTAACTTACATTAGTTTATACCTATATTAGACTCCTATATATTGGTTAATACATTCATTTACACTTTATTTCACCTAATTTGGACACATAGAGAAGAAGGGCACCTCATCCCTAGATTTTAGGGAAAACTGCTAATTTTAGATCAAGACTCAACTCCTGGTTCTTGATTTTCTTGATTTATTCTTGATTTATCCTTGATTTATTCCAAATCCCCCATGAAAAACTCATCTATTATTGGGGAATGCACACCTCCTCTTTGAGTGAGATATTTATTCCTTAATTAATGATTTTTGATGTTACTATTATTAGTAACTACTATTTCGGGTCAGTTAAGTGAGTTGGAACTGCTTCTCTTGTCAGTTAAGTGAGATTAAGTGAGATTAAGTGAGCTAATGCGCATCACTTGACTCTTTTGAAAATTAATGAGTATGTGACATGTATCTTTAGTGGTCTAGGTCGAACTATATGGTCTCCCTTAGCTTATGACACCTATTTTAGCTATTTCTAGCTTTTTTTTACTAGAATTTCTATGTTGGAAATTCTATATATTCACCTCCTCTCTTCTTTTTGAGGATGGTTGCTCATGTAAATTCATTTTTTGATTAATATAATTCTCTAATTTATGGAGCAAAAACTTTCTCTCATCTCTTGAATATCAACAAATTGTTTGTGTTCAATTTAACTAGAATTCTAGATCTATCGGGGTTTCTGCAGGAATTCTACACTTTCAACTGTTGGGTATGTGTTATATTCTTTGCATGTGTGTGTGTGGGTGCGTTAGGTTTGAAAAATGTGTCTGAAGATCTCTCGCACTAGTTCTCTATTTGTGCCGTGTGCGTCGGGTGCTTTCCTAGGGGGGGGCAGGTATGCCCCCCTAGTTACGCGTAGTGTTCGGGGCAGCACCTCGATTTTTTTTTTTTAGCGGATTTTGCTATTTTTAGTGGTTTTGTAAATTAATCCCGGATTAAGGGATTAGGGTTTTGGTATCTATGAAATACGTAAAAAAATTGTATATATTGTATGGTGAATGGTGAAATTCGATATAATGAATATAAGAAAGGTTTTCTTGGTTGAGGGTTTCCGGTATAAAATCTCTATGTACGAGCCATTGATTTATTTCTGTCTTGCTTAAGAATCTATATGCATTTCTCTACTTCACAGGTTTAAAACTTACATGTGGTATTAGAGCTTGTTTTTGGCTTTAGAGGGATGCCTTTGTTGTTGAGGGTTTGGCTCGGTTTTGATAAATCAAGTTTATCTTGGGTCTGTGATAAACCTGGGTTTAGTGGGAGCTTTTGCAGTGGAGATTCGAGTAAAGAAAGAGGAATGGCGAGCTCATATAGAATCGAGATAGATAAGTTCAACGGTAAAAAAATTGAGCTATGGAAGCTCAAGATGGAGGACCTTCTTGTAGACAAAGAACAATGGATTGTTGTGGATCTTGGTACCCAGCCTACTGCTACACCATCTACTAGCACACAGGCTACTGGTACACAACCTACTAGTACACAAACTACTAGTACACCAGCTACTGGTATGTCGAAGGAAGATTGGGACAAGTTGGACAGAAGAGCAAGGAGTACTATTCGACTTTGCCTGGCAGATTTGATGTTGTTGAATGTCTCAGGAGAATCTACAACCAAGGAACTATGGGATAAGTTAGGGAATTTGTATCAATCAAAGTCCCTGGTAAACAAGTTGTTTCTTCAAAAGAAGCTGTATCATCTTAGGATGGAAGATGGATATTCTATGATAGAACATCTAAATGCCTTTAATACTCTGGTAAGTCAACTTGGATCTGTTAATATTACGATTGCGGAAGAAGATAAGTGTATTACTTTGTTATGTTCTTTGCCAGGCTCTTGGGATAATCTGTTTGTAGCAATAGGTAGTACCACTCAATATACATTGAAGTATGAGGATGTAGTTGCATCCTTGTTATTTGAAGAGATGAGGTGAAAAATCATGGATGGTCACAACATAGATGCTTTATTCGTAAGAGTGCATACCCAAGACAGGAACCCTGGTAAGCCTTCAGGATGGAGATCTAAATCTACAGGTAGATCTAAGTCTCCAGAAAAATATTTGAGGAAATGCTGGAAGTGTGGAAAAACAAGGCATTATAAGAAAGATTGCAAGTCTAAGAAGGCTGAAAAACCAAAGGGATCTGATAGTACCTCTTCCATAGAGGAAAAAACCTCCACTGAAGAAGGAGGTGATGTTTACCTAGCATCTACAAGTACACATGCAGACCATTATGTATGGTTGATCAACTCAGGTGTGTCATACCATATGACTCCTCATAGGGAGTGGTTCTCTGAATATGAAAAATATGATGGTGGTGATGTATTCCTAGGAGATGAATCGACAAAAAAAATCTTGGGACGTGGAAGGCTTAAGTTGCTGCTAAACAATGGAAGAATTAGAACTCTCCTTGGGGTTCTACACATTCCAAAACTAGCCAGGAGCCTAATATCTATAAGCAACTTGGGTGATGTAGGAGTGAAAACTGTATTTGAAAAGAACACTTGCAAGATGGTACGAGGAGCAATGGTGTCGATGAGGGGAGCTCATTGTGGAACTCTGTACAAGTTGTTGGGAAGCACTTATACTAATGGGTGTAACATTTCTGTTGTCCTTGAGCAAAAAAATGAAGGAGACAAGACCAATATTGTCCCAGAAAAGAAGACCATGCTGTGGCATCAAAGATTGAGGCATATTGGAGAAAAGGGCCTTTGAACACTACACGGTAAAGGTATGGTTGAAGGTATGTCTAATTGCACTCTAGATTTTGATTTCTGTGAAAATTTCATATATGGTAAACAAAATCAAGTAAGATTCCCATCTGGTGCTACAAGAGCAAAGGGGATCTTAGAGTTGATACACAGTGATGTCTTTGGACCTGTTCCTGTTCCATCCCTAGGTAATTCTGTGTATTATGTTTCATTCATAGATGGTTTTTTAAGGGACACATGGATTTATTTCTTAGAAATAAATCTTAGGTATTTGATAAATTTAAAGAGTTTAAGTCTCTGGTAGAAAATCAGACAAAGAAGAAAATAAAGGTATTGAGAACAGATAATGGTGGAGAATTCTGCGGAAATGAATTCGAAGAATTTTGTAAGAAGTGTGGTATAGCAAGGCAGAAGACTACTCCATACACTCCTCAACAAAATGGAGTTGCAGAAAGGATGAATAGGACATTGATGGAAAAAGCAAGGAGCATGCTCAGTGGTGTCGGGTTAAGACAATAATTCTAGGCAGAGGCAGTGGGTACATCATGTTACCTGGTCAATCGATCACCTTCATCAACGTTGGATGAAAAAACTCCACACGAGGTATGGTCTGGAAAGAAACCCTCTCTTCAACATCTTAGAGTGTTTGGTTGTGATGCTTATGTACATGTTCCAAAGGAAAATAGGAGTAAGCTGGATAATAAAGCTGAAAAGTGTATCTTTATTGGTTA
>ML803482.1:210143-237765 GCA_009831015.1 Picea engelmannii | reverse complement strand
ATGGTTGAAGAAATGGATGCCTTGGATAAGAATGAGGCATGGGATATAGTTGAGCTTCTAGCTGGAAGAAAATCGGTTGGTAGCAAGTGGTTGTTCAAGAAGAAGTTTAATGCACAAGGTAAAGTGGAGAAATACAAAGCTCGCTTAGTAGCAAAAGGTTATTTCCAGGTAGAGGGAATTGACTTTGGTGAGATTTTTTCTCCTGTTGCTAAGTTAACTTCTATTAGATTTCTTTTATCTATTGTTGCTTCTTTTGATCTTGAAGTGGAATAGATGGATGTGAAGACAACATTCCTACATGGGGATTTGGAAGAAGAAATCTACATGAAGCAACCAGAAGGTTTTGTAGTGAAGGGAAAGAAAGAGCTGGTCTGTAAGCTAAAGAATTCACTCGATGGTCTGAAGCAATCACCTAGGATGTGGTACCAAAAGTTTGACACATAAATCCTTGGATTGGGATTTGTAAGAAGCAGGGCTGATCACTGTGCATATTCCAAGCAGGTTGGTAATCACTTCATTTATGTAGTGTTGTATGTTGATGACATGTTGTTGGTAGGAAATAACATGGATGTTATCAAGGAGGTGAAATCACAGCTATCCTCCAAATTTGACATGAAGGATCTCGGTGCTGCTAACTTCATTCTAGGAATGGAGATTAAAAGAGATTGTGCAAACAATAAACTCTGGTTGAATCAAAGAAAATATGTTGAGACGATATTGCATAGGTTTAATATGCATGGAAGCAAACCGATCAAGGTTCCTATTCCTATAGGTGTAAAGTTATCTACAGATCAGTGTCCCAAGACACAAGAAGAAGAAGAGGACATGTCCCATGTTCCATATGCCAGTGCAGTTGGCTGTTTGATGTATGCAATGGTTTGTACTAGACCAGACATTGCACATGCAGTGGGATTTTTGAGCAGGTATATGTCAAAACCAGGGAAGGAGCATTAGATAGCAATAAAGAGGGTCTTCAAGTATCTTCGTGGCACCACCAGTTATGGATTGTGCTACCAAGGAAGACTGGGATTAGACAGAGTGGTGGACATACATGGATTTGTTGATGCAGACTGGGCTGGAGATTTGGATCGCTAAAGATCTACAAGTGGGTATGTGTTTAACCTATTTGGAGGAGCAATCAGTTGGATGAGAAAAAGACAGGCTGTAGTGGCACTCTCAACTATAGAAGCTGAATACATGGCATCCACTCATGCAAGCAAGGAAGCATTATGGTTACAAAGATTGTGTTCAGGTATTAGGTTGGTACAACAAGTAGTGAGATTAGATGTTGACAGTCAGAGTGAAATATTCTTGGCAAAGAACCCAGCTTATCATTCGAAGACAAAGCATATTGATGTTCAATATCACTTTGTGAGAGACGTGGTTGTGGAAAAGAAGGTGTTGATGGAAAAGGTTGACACTTTGAAGAATGTTGCAGATTCATTGACAAAGTATGTGAGCACAGAAAAGTTCTCCTGGTGTATATTAACAATGGGCATTGCTGCCCTGGATTGTTGACTATATAATCCCCTGGACCCCTGGATGCAAAGAAAACAACAAGTGGGAGAATGTTGGGTATGTGTTATATTCTTTGCATGTGTGTGTGTGGGCGCGTCAGGTTCGACAACTGCGTCTGACGATCCCTCGCACTAGTGCTCTGTTTGTGTCATGTGCACCAGGTGCTTTCCTAGGGGGGGGGCAGGTATGCCCCCCTTTGGTTATGCGCAGTGTTCGGGGTAGCACCCCGAGAATTTTGTTTTGGGTGGTTTTTGCTATTTTTAGCGGATTTTTCTATTTTTAGCGGTTTTGTAAATTAATCCCAGATTAAGGGATTAGGGTTTTGGTATCTACGGAATACCTAAAAACATTGTATATATTGTATGGTGAATGGTGAAATTCAATATAATGAATATAAGAAAGGTTTTCCTGGTTGGGGGTTTCCGATATAAAATCTCTGTGTACTCTGTGTATGAGCCATTGATTTATTTTTGTCTTGCTTAAGAATCTATATGCATTGCTTTACTTCACAGGTTTAAAACTTACACCAGCGAGCTATGGACATCGTTTTCGTTGGTGAAAGAGAAAGATTCATGGTTATTTATCTCGATGACCTGACTTTGTTCTCTAAATCCGATGAAGACCACCTAATACACCTCCAACAAACATTCGAGAAGTGCCAAAAATTTGGTTTGTCCTTAAACCCAAAAAAGTCTCATTTCGCGATGCAAGAAGGTAAAATCTTGGGCCATATTGTGTCTTGGGCCATAATTAAAATTGACCCTAAAGGGGTTGAAGCTATAGACACCGTAAATATTCCTAGAAACGTTAAGAAAATTTAGTTGTTTTTAGGAAAAATATTTTTTTTGAGAAGATTTATTCCAAATTTTGCTGAAATCGTGAAATTGATCACAAATATGCTTAAGAAAAACAACGATGTTAAATGGACGGCTGAAGCCAAAGTGTCATTTTCCCGAATAAAAAAGGTTATAAGAGAAGCACCTGTACTAGCAAGCCCTAATTACCTGAAAGAGTTTTTTATTTTCTCATTCGCATTTGAACACACAATTGCGGAGGTACTCCTCCAAAAAAATGAGAAAGGTTTCGAGCAACCGATAACATTCTTCAGCAAAATTCTTAGAGATGCAGAATTGAGATATGATATAATGGAAAGACAAGCATATGCTATGGTAAAGGCACTAAAGGCTTTCAGAACCTACGTGTTACACTCCAAGGTAATTTCATATGTACCCACCAGTTCTGTAAAAGACATATTGGTACAACCTGAGAGTGACAGGAAGATGTGTCAGTGGCTTGCCAAAATTCAAGAATTTGATTTAGAGGTGAAGCCGACAAAACTGGTAAAGGGACAGGGTTTGGCTAAGCTCTTAGCTGAATCAAATTTCAGAGAACTCGGGATAAATAACCTATAGAAATATGAAGGATATGTGGACATAGATGCATTCAATGACCAAATATATGCGACCAAAATCGAGGAGAAGTTTGTCTCATCAGGCTGGTATAAAGACATAGTGTCCTACCAATTGACCCTGAAATGCCTCGGTGATATGTCTCCATCTAAGGCCATGACATTGAAGTTGCACACAGTGAAGTACTATATATCCGAATGTCAATTGTATTGTAAGGACCCATTAGGATTCCTACTGGTTTGTCTAGTGGAACTTGAAACAAAAAGGGTCATAAATGAATTTCATGAAGGGGTATGCAGAGGACATCATGCGTGAAGGGAAACAAATTATAAAATCCTAAGAGTAGGATATTATTGGCCTAAAATATTCTTAGATGTCAACGCCAAAGTCAGAGCCTGTAACCCTTGCCAATTATTCGTAGGCAAGAAGAAACTCCCAGCACTACCTTTGGTTTCGGTGAAAGCAGAAACCCCTTTTCAACAATGGGGGTTGGATTTTATAGGTGAAATCAACCCACATTCCAGCACTCAACATAAATGGATCCTGACTGCTATAGACTACTTCACCAAATGGGTGGAGGCTATTCTGACTAGAAAGGTGACCGATTTAGTGGTAATAGATTTCCTGGAAGAGAACATACTATCTAGATTAGACTGTCCCCAAAATATAGTCACGGATAATGACCAAGCATTCAAGTCTATGGCAATGGTCAACTTTTGCCAAAAATATAACATAATATTAGGCCACTCCACAGAATATTACCCTCAAGGAAATGGGTTATCTAAAACATCAAATAAAAGTTTAATTACCATAATTAAGAAGGTGCTGAGTGAAAAAAAAAAATCTTGGCATGTGCATTTGAAGTATGCTTTATGGGAAAATCAGATAGGTACGAAGAAATCTATAGGTATTCTCCTTTCCAAATGGTATACGGGACTGACGTGGTATTACCTATAAATCTAGTGCTCCCTATGATGAAGCTATGGAAAGATGAGAAAGAAGAACCAAACCATGTCACAAGGAGAATAAATCAGCTGATTGAGGTCCAACAACATAGGACCGAGGTGGATGAAAGGATGTAGAAATACCAAGACAACATGAAAGCATTGTTCAATCATAAGGCTAAAGACAGGGAAATCCTCCCTGGCGATTTGGTTTTGAAATGGGATGCTAGGAGAGAAGAATTTGCAAAACATGGTAAATTTGACCATATCTGGTATGGACTGTTCAAAGTCACAATGTTTGAAGGGAAGAATTCATTTCTATTGGAAAATTTCGACGGTAAAATCTTCAACACCCCTATTAATGGGCGTTATCTGAAGCATTATATGCAATAAATGATTTCCCAGTTTCCATTGTATATACCAGTTTGTGTTTTCATTTTCTTTTTACAGCTTTGGTTGAGTTTTACCTTCATCACAAATAAAACAGGTCAGTGATCTCTTAGAAATAAGGATATATAATAATCAATGCCTCGAAATATATAAACCTTAAAACCCTAATACTCCCACTATTGTTTTCTTTCAGGATTACGACTTACAACCCCAATAGAAAAAAGAAGAAAACGGATGGGCATGCATCGGGAAATCAATATACCTGAAACAGGTGATAAAAGAAAGTTTATTAAGATGAAATCAAAATGGTAAGGCAAAGGTATGATTGCCCGAACTGTCTAGATTTTTTGAATGATTATCACCTAGGTGCAACAATGTTTCATCGAATGTGGTTTTTCACCGGGTGTTCCCACCAAAGAACTTTTTTCACTATGTTTTCCAAGGAGTTCCTCCAAAATAAGATGAAGAAATTTGAAACAAACTATAGAAGTAAGGTAGCCTCAAAGAAAAAGTTCCCAAGGTCGAAACTAAGTATAATGCCCGTGCTTATAAAATCTGAGCTTTCCTCATCACTTTTCCCCCCTTTCTACGTTTCTTTCTCCCCTGGAACTAGATGTTTCCCTATGACATCCACAAAAGAAGAAGGAGTTACACTTTACCACTCGAAGCTAGAAAAATATTGTTTTGAAGGCTGCCCAGATAGCCCTTCGGCTCCTACTGAACTAAGATATGCGTGGGTTGATCCTAATTCTCTTAGTTATTTCAACAAGTTTTAATGATCAATTTTGCATCAAAAGAAGGCCCCCAGAAATAAAGTTCCCCATAAGTTGCCTGTGGACTAAGATGTTTTGAAGGTCAAAGCGGGAACTGGTCCAGATTAATCAAAATGAGTTAACGGACCTCTATAGAAAATTATACACTGATATCACCCCTGGTATACTTTATACTAATTGATTGCCCCCACTTCATGTCAAAAGAAAAATATAAGATAGATGGTGAAAGGAAATTCGAAAAATTCGATTGCCCCCATCCAGTCGCAAAGAGATGATGAAAGGAAATTCATGAAATGATTGCCCTGATCTCAACATTTAAATGCAAAGTTATAACTTGAAGTGGTGAAAGGAAATTCAATAAAAGGGAACCAAATAACTTCACTGGGTACTGAACAGGCTCGTTGGCAGTGAAGCAATGTCCAGGATATCCATAAGGTTGTTATACATGAACCATATTGTTATCTTTGACCAGTTTTCACTTGAAGCCAGATCTACATCCCATGTCCATACAAGAATCCCTGTTTAAAAACATCAAAACTACTTCACACTGATGCAAGCAAAATAAACAAAACCTGTTTAAATCCTTAAGATTCTTTGGTCATCCTAAGCAGATAGAAGTTCAGTGTTAGGGAAGGGGAAGCTACCAGGTGGACCGACTTTGATATAGGGAAGGGATGAAGTCCCGAAGGCTTTCAGAGTTAAGGATGAAACCCTCCTTTTTCTTCTATATCCTCTTTCTAAACAAGTCTCGCAGAAGCAAACTAATGACTCCATTCGCCCAATAAAGGCACGTGGTCTACTGTTCTTCTCGTCCCGCAGGGAGACGAAATCCCTAGATGGAGCCTATGTTGGAACAACCCCCTTTTTTTAAATTTTCAAGACTAAATATTAGCTATGGGGCCGCCTCTTAACAATGATCTTTATTTAAGAGACTTGTTTTGGTTTCTCGGAAATCGACAGTTCACGATATATAAAGAGCTATTTTCCCATCCTACTTAAAGCCTCGAGTTCCGAAACCTTGAGAACCTGTTTTAAATGCGCTTAAGTGCATGCTAAAAGTGTTTAACTTTTAATAAGGCCCATCACAAGTTCACGATTCGGGTTTCCCTGTAACAAAGTGTTATCGAATTCTCAATTCTCGCCCCTCGTAATCCCGACTCCCGAATTCGTGAAGTTTAGAAAGTTATTCCCAAATCATGATTAATTAAAAGTTTTAAACAAAGGATTATCACTTAATTTAATCATGTCGCAAGTTCGTGATTCAGACTTTACTTATGCCATGACTTCCGGGGATATGATACTTGTAACCTCGATAACCGAGGTCGCGATATCCATTTTTAATCTTGATAAATTAAAAACCAAAGGTAATTAGCGTTAATCCGCCAAATCGCAGTTTCACGATCTCCGGGGTTCATGGTCCAAAACTGAGGGTAGAAATATTCCGAAGTCGCAAATGCCGAAAAAATCAATTAAGAACTAAAAGCACTTAATAAATGGACTAAGCCAGATTGACTAATTCCTTAATCAACTTTTACTCCGGTACAACCTACGGACAAATCTTTAAACGTCTCTGCATTCTTCCCGAGTCACGCCATCAAAACATTTATGACATTTATAAGAAGGTCCTATGAAGTGATTGATACTAAGATCTGATTTTATCTCTAAAATCTTTCCTTTAATGATTTGAACATTCTGTCAGTGTGAAATCGTATAGGATTTAAGTGCTCAAAACGAAAGGATTACCGTCGTTCCTTTGAAATTCTTTCTAGTTTTCTGCAGAGCCATTTTGCCAAAGTAACCCCTATTTGTATTTTCTCTTTCTGTGACAGGAGACTGAATTATAGGGTTCTATATTATGGCTCCGAGGAAAACTCCCAAGACTACTGGTGAGAGTTCGGGTCAAGGTTCATATATTATCTTCGATACTTCACCCAGGAGCATCAATATTGTCAAAACATGGACACAAGTCTCCGACGTCTTGCAACGCGAGCTGATCAATTGTTCGGACGATTCTAACGGTAATGAGAAAGAGGACATATCCATAAAATATAAAGTTGTCACTCAATCTAAGATACACAAGATCGCAGCAAGGCCATGTATCCTCCCGTATTGTGATATGATAAAATGGACGTTGGACCATGCAGACATCCCAACTAGGACAATTTTCAATGAGCAGAAGGTGGAGGTTGGGACTTTCAGTCCAGAACATATATGGGAAATGTACAAATTGTCTCCCACGCTGAGATTCACACACAAAGCCACATTCTTAGAAGTCTTCAAAAATAAAGAATGTGAGCAGTATGGGAAAAGCCTATATAACCTTCTTAAAGATTGGTATTCGCACCCCGCGAAATTCAGGGCCGACTCCAATGGAATCTATTCGATCTCAATGTTGGAGCCACAATTCATGTATGTGGAAATGATGGTCTATAGGCTGTATGGGAAGGAGGATACCACTCACTTCTTCCTCCCATGGGTGCCGCTGATTCACACAGTGGCTGAGGGTTTTATGCTCGATTGGGCCAAGTTTTTGTCTGATAGTCTGGCTAGCCGGATCACAAAATACCTAGAGCAAAAGGCAAGTGGGAGAGCGTCCTCATTTTTTATGTCGTCTTACATAATGTATGTTGTGTGATTCTTGATGCCTTTCCCATTAATGAGCTGGAGTTGGACTCCAACCAATGAAAAATCTCTTCATGAATACCATTCGAAGCTCTGGGAGGATAAAGCCAAGGAGTTCGTATACGAGATTTTCAATTGGGTAGTGGTGCCCATGCATATTTATATCTTCGACCAACCACCCCCTCAGATTTTGGATAAAGCCACGGAAGATTTAATCCACATAGAAGACTGGTATATTGAAAGGGAATTTTCATATATTAGGGTTTTTGGTTGCTCTGTTCCACCATATGCCCTACCTCTGTTTTTACCAGATAAGTTTGTGTGTTGTGAGATTTCCAGGCAAACAATGCTTGTCGGGATCAACAAGGAACTCAAAGGAGTTCATAAGAAGGTATGGCCACATTTTCCCATACACATTGGCACCTATTCTTTATTATATTTTGACCATGCTAAAGCAGAGCCCACAACCTTGAGCGAGATGAGACTAGTGGGCATCGAGTTTAAGAAGCATGACTCGCATAAGATTGTGGGCAACCACCTGGCATGTTGTGGCCTGAAAAGATACAAGCACGAAGTCTCCCCCATGACAAAATTTTCCGAGGGGTAAAAACTTGCTCTGAAGTTCTAAACTAGGTTCGAGCCCTCCAGTCCGGAGACATGTTCGACTTTTATATGTTCCAGGAGCACCGGAGGAGTGGGCTCCCCAAATTTTTGCAAGGTATAGTCTCAAAACCCTTGGGGTCTCAACAAGCAGAAGCTGAGGGCCCGACAGGCACAGGCCCGGATGAACAAGAAGCTCAAGGGAACATAGAGAAAAATAAGGTCCTCAAACAAGAATCTGAAGGCCCAAGCCACAAAGAAATATCCCCAGAGGTAGATAATCCAGACAGACAGACCAAGGTTAGATTCGAGATGCCCGCAAAGCAGGTAGGATACCCACTATTTCTGACACTGAATAAATCAGGTACCGATGCTGGTGCGAAGAATATACCCTCATAATTTGGCAGTCCCATCTTGTCTGTCACACCCCTACAATTTTCCAGAGGGGACCCTGATGCTGGAGCGATATCTATAGAATACCTAACGCCTATCACCGCCGAAGAGTTTCCCGCTAGTGAGTTTTTCTTCAACAAGAAAAGGAGGGCCATAGTGAAATGAGAAACACATCACTAGGCAGGCGCAGTGGCCAAAAAATTCAAAATATTGACAAATGACAAAGATTTAGAGGAAGAAGAGTTCACTGATGAGATAGTGGGAATTTTGGGGGCCTATGCCACCGTAAACCAATACTCAGTTGGGACCCTAAGGAGCCGATTGAAGCACAAGGATCGATTGATCAACGAGTTACAGAGTCATCTATCAGAATCAGAGACAAATGTCTGAAACAAGGCAAATAAAGAGCTCAAGCAAGCCAGAGAGGTCGACCGACAGGAAATCAAGCAAATCAAGACTAATATTGAGTGAATGCAGCGGTCGGTCGAAGAGAGCCAAATGCAGGCTGAGCGACAGGAGGAATTAATAAACTAGCTGTAGACTGAGTTGGATCTCGCCGAAAGCCAGGTCATAGACATGACAATATTCCAAACCCAGGTCATGAAGATCTGAAGGAGAATAGAAAGGACTCAGTAGAGTTTTCTTGCCAAAATAGAAATCATCCAGGATCATGTTCAACTAGTAGACCAAGCCCTAGACCAAGTCACTTTAAGAGAAGGGGAAGCTCGAGTATCCCAAAGTACATTCCAAGAAGCCGTCACATCCGCAACAAAGGAAGAGGTATCCATCACTTCCATATTGTCCATTAAAGAATAGACCAGGGGGAATATCCTGTTGACAGCCTGGGAACATGATATATCCAAAAACAGGAAAAGGGCCAAAGAGGTGAGGGATTCCTATGCATAAATGTTTGGTTCAGTAAAAATTTTTTTGATAGAGTTCGATAGAGAAGCTAGCATTGGAACATTAGGGAAAATCAACATAGCTAAGCATCTGTTAGATATCAAAGAAAGTATGGAAATGGATCAAGCCGAGCTATCTCAAGTAAGTCAAGTCAACATTGCTCAGATTGAAAAATGGCTAATTAAGCGGAATTTACTATTACTATCCATCATGAGAGAATATTGATAGGTGGGAGGGAGGATCCCGCAACTGGACAAGAAGCGTTACTTATTTGAGGCAAATGACCAAGTCGATCCCTCCAAGTCTATCGCCCAGCTGGTAGAGAGATGTCTTAAATGTATCGAGCATGGGCAAGGAAAATCTTCAGGAAGCAAATAATGTAATTACATGCATTTTCAAAGTTTTGGATGCCAGGGACAGGGAGAGGTGAAAGGCCTGTAGAAAAAGATAGGGACAACAAGTGAAGCGTTCGACATGCTTAGATCGTAACTCCTGTTCTTTGAATAATTGAATTTTAATGCCACATGTTGGTATAAATACATATTTGATTATGTAAGGAAGGGATTTTTCTTTTGGAAGATTGTAATAGAGAAATTTTCCTTTGCCAGGATTAATACAAAGAGAATTGAAGACTCCATATTCTGTCAAGATTGAGTTATGTGCTTTCCTCTGTTATTTCATACTTCATGTCATTTATATATATATATCTTTGATGAATTCTTTAACTGCAATTTAGTACAACCTCTACTGTGGCGATCATGTTTTAGTTATCTAATTATTTACAGCTTTTCCTCTATATCGGCTATTAGCATGTACAAGACCTGTGGATTACTTAGATCTATATATTTTATTCTTCATTAAAGTGTTTCTTTTCTTTTTCTTCTTCTGTTATAGTGTGAGATTCCTCTGCAATTGATGCCTCACATTGTCTGACAACTCTATGTTTTCTTTCGTTTCATACTTGGTTTCAAATTTTAACTCAGTTATGGAAAACGACCTTTGATTTTGTTCATCCAACTCCTTGATGGATGACTCCGTCAGATTACGACTTTTTCAACGGACTCTCACGAGTTTGGCAAAAAAATGGTACATTGAGTTACCGCGAGGTTTCTTCAATGAATTTAACACCCTAGCTATGGCCTTTCTAACACATTACCAGTTATTGGTTTGATACAAGATAAGAACATAAATTTTGAGTTCTTTCAAGCAGTCCTCGTGCAATCATATTTCTGATCACATCCCTGAGTGGAGGAGGAGAAGACGTCTAATCAAAGTTCCCCTTCCTAATCAAATATTGGCCGAGTGGTTTACCAAATCACCCATTGGACCCATCACTCGTGATGTCGCCATGGGTGGTGTTTTCACTAAAGAGTAGGCGATTAGTCGTGCTCAGTATCTCGATCTCATTTATTCACAAACATGAACACTTTACAATTTGATTCCTGAGCTCCTCATCCTTCCACAAACCCTACCCCAAAACCTCCCGCAACTTCTCATTCTACTAATGGTGTGATTGGCACCTTCCACGTTGAGACCTAGTGGACGCAAGCCGGTCACACCAATCCCAAATCTAATAATTCTAATGCACAAAAGACTCCTACTCCTACTCCTTCCACCGGTAAGACTGCGGAAGTTAATTCTATTCAATTTGCACTGACCGAAAATAATCCAAATAAAAATAAAGGGAAGGGTAAGAATAAGGAGGAAAAGAATAATAATCCACAATATGATAAAACCAAAATGCAAACCACTGATGAGAAAGATGAATGTAAGCCTCGTTACCCCTGCTTGATTTGTGGTGACGATCATTACATGAAAGATTGTCCGAGACGTGCCGAGGTTACTAAGTTTCTCCAAGGAGAGGAAAAACTCCTACACCTATCGTTTTGTCACAACTTGTCCCTTCTCAACAAGAAGACCAATTGGTCATTCATGACCAAGCTTCTCCCTCTACCTCCTCTTATGTCCTTATGTGTACTGGTGATTCTAAAAAGAATGAATTTGCAGTCACAACTCGAGCCAAAGATTACTCTTCGTTGAAAGAGAAAGTTGATGATATACCTCCTTCGTTGATTCAACCTTCTCCCCCAAATTCACCTCCCAATGGTCCTCTTCATCTCGAAAAATTGAGTCTCAATACAGTTCTTCACCCTCCTCCTAAGGGCATTGTTTGAAAGTCTATGTTTAACCCTCATGCATGTGCTACCCAAAACTATAGCATTGTAGAAGATATTGTGCAAGCACCCTCCGCGATGTCAGCTCTCAAAGTCCTTCAAAGTTTCCCAGATCAATGAAATGAATTGTTAAAGGCCATCGGTAGAATTGATCCCAAAGATACTAATTTAATAATATTTGAATTGGAAGATCACATTCCAAGACTCCCTCCTTGGTTAGCATTTTAGATCCAAATTGTTGTTGAAAACAAGAATATATGTAGAATTTCTATTGACGAAGGAGCCTTGACTTATGTTATGTCAGTTACTTGTTGGAAAGCCATTGGCTCTCCTACCTTCACCGAATCACACAATACACTTAAGGCTTTCAATGGTACAGGATTTAAACCCTACGGTGTTCTTCCCTCATTTTCTATTACGTTGGAAGGTAAATCGATCAATGTAGAGGTTGAGGTCTTCGATGCACCTCTTGATTATAACCTTTTACTTGGCCATAGCTGGATTGAGTCCATGTGTGTAGTTGTGTCTACCCTTTTCCGTGTGGTACATTTCCCACACCAAGGAAAGGTCATTACTATTGACCAACTAGCCTTCTTTAATTCTAATTCCTGTACTAGCGACATTCCTTTTATCTCAGAGACACCCCCTGGTTACGAGAATGTCGGAGTGGGTCTTTTGAAAGATTCAAATTTGATGGGTACTTTTCCAATCCCACCACCCAATATTATCCCTCCTTTTGTTGCCTCTATTAAAATGATATCCACCACCGTTCGTGAAACCCCTGCGTCATATGACCCATGGGTAGTACCTAGCCCTGGTGATTACCCTCATTACAATGACATGATGCCTTTAAGTCCGGTCGAATCTTCTTACCAAACTATTCAATCGACAACACCCTCCTCTCTTTCTCTCTGTGATTCATCTTGTTGGCCCTCAACCAAGTTTTGAGGAAACATTGGTCATGTTTGATCACTTTTTGGACTTCGACGGGATG
The DNA here is from genome assembly GCA_009831015.1 of Picea engelmannii. NCBI lineage: Eukaryota > Viridiplantae > Streptophyta > Pinopsida > Pinales > Pinaceae > Picea > Picea engelmannii. The sequence goes on along the minus strand of ML803482.1, from coordinate 225,045 downwards.
TTTGAAGATGGAGCACGTAGGCGGAGTTGAGATCCTGGGATCTCACTTATTTTGTGGGCTTGTGGACCCAACAAAGGGTTTACTAAGGTTTATGTGATGGGTTATGGGATGTCATCTCATGGGTTTACCCATGATTAGGCCTTTTTGTAAATGTATAAATAAGTAGCTAACTGATGTAAGAAGCCTGGTTGGTTGGCTATGTGCACAATATGTTGTAAGTGATTGGCTTAGTGCAAGAGGTTGTAAGTTTCTTTGTGCAAACAAATTGTGTAGAGTGAGGCTTTGTGCCTTGACCTAATTTTGGGAAGGAGGATATGACACGAAACGCCTAGATCTCTTGTCCTTTACAGAGTTTGGCTCTGTGGCTTTGTGCACAGGAGTGACTGATTGTAAAAAGATTGAAGACTAATAAAGAAGAAGTAGAATTTGGTGGACGTAGCCCCACACTGGGGTGAACCACGTATATCCTGTGTGTTGATATGATTTGTGCGATGTTGATTGTACTATTTATCTTCTTAGTACTGCTGTTATAATGTATGATGAATGCATCTGATGTAGTTTCTTAGTGATAATGGTATTAAAGATAAATGAATGCTATATCTGGGCTAATGCTATGTGCCAAGTGATTGAAAGTGCTTGATATTTGTTGTTAATGTGAGGTTATGTAATAAGGGTTTAGTCTGCGATGTGAATGAGACTCATGAACTAATTGATATTGTTGGCTAAGTGCTCTGCTAAGTGTTGTAATCACAGATCGATGTCCCAGCTTGGTTGCAGACACCTGATTCCTACAACCCCCCCACCTCTACCTCGGCTGAGACTTCATCTTCTTCACAGGTATTGCTGAAAGGGCCAGTAGTTAGGGTTTTGTTGGTGCGTTGTTGAAGCATTGAACCCTGGGTATGCCCCTTTGCCAACAAATGGTTCCATTGTTGGGACCTAAAATTGTGATTGCTGGGAATTGAAGAAAAGAGAAATCTCTACGCGTAGATCTGTTGCTATAGTGTGCATTATTCTACTTGACTTGTGAAGCCCTGTGCTAGGAAAGAAACCTGATTTGAAGAAAAGAGGTAAGATATTAAAGATTTGTTCTCTGGTAATGGTAAGATAAGTGGAATTTTTTGCTTCAAAAGAATGAATCTAGGTATGTTTGATAGGTTTTGTCCTAGTTTGAATGGTAGGGCACAGTTAGAAGAAAGAGTTGATCTGAATAAATTTGATAGAAATAGAGAAAGATATTTTATTCCTATGCATAGAAAGAATTTTTGGACTAATAAGTGGATGCAAGAACCTAGAAAGAATTTTTTCAAATTGCAGGTCCATCACTGTTATCCCAGTGCGCAGTACATGAGAGGTTGGGGATCGTTTAAAATAAAGAGAGGATTGACACTGTGTAAGAATTGTAGAATATCGGGACATCTTGCTAAGGAATTCCCTGGTACAAGTCCTATTTGTCTTTATTGTAAAGTTATTGGTCATGAGGTTGAAGATTGTCCAAGAATGATTGCTAAAGTTGAAAAGATGAACATGAGACAAGTAAACTATAAAGAAGGACCAGAGGCTAAGTATATGTTAGAGAACCAAAAAGAGAAAGAGTCAGTGAATCTATTAGTAAAGTTAAAAGAAGAAATGGATGATCACAGAGACATCAGTTTACTAGAGATCCTGAAAGAAAAACAACGCATAGTTACAAGAATAGAAGACTTCAACATAGACTGTGTATTGGATGAAGAAACACACGTGAATATTATGCCAGAAAGCACTTGGAAAATTTTGGGAAAGCTTGCTATGATACCTTCATTGGGAAGGATAGGATTTTTTAAAGGAAAGATGATAACCCTATGTGGAAGAGTTACTAATATACCTATGATTGCTTATGAAACATTGACTGAAGATGAATTTGAAGTCATTAAATTTGTTGAGAACAACGCCCCTTTTCCTATTTTGTTAGGAAAGACTTGGATTGAGAAGGATCAGACTAGAAGGAAATCAGAAGAGGAAGCTATAGAACAGAAAAATCAAGAACTAAGGGACTTCATAACCAGAAAAATAGAGCGACTAATATAAGACCAAGAGGACAAGTTGAAGCAACAAAGGGCAAGAGAATTAGCTGTTGAAGTTGAAAGAACGCAGGAAGGCTTGAAGAACCTGTCTGTGCAAGAAAGAAGTATATCCACCCCAGAAATAGTAAGAGAAGGGACATTAACCTCAAAATTTGTAAGAGCACATCAACAGTGCGAAGTCCTTTCACCAGGAGAGAATAAGAATACAAATGGGAAGAGGATTCCATAAATTGTTAGAGAAGTTCAAATCACAAGAAAGAAGGCCAAGAAGCTCAATAAGAAGTAATCCAAGCTAGAAAAACTACAGAAAGCTACAGAGAACAGAAGGAAGACTTTGCAGGAGGTAGATCTACAAAACTTGAACCTCGTTGAAATAGCAGAACAACGCAGAATGGGACTTCTCCATGACAAAGCTATATGACCGTTGGAGGTGCCCTGACCATTAGAATGACGCACCAGAACGGATAGAAAATGCAATTATGAGCGAATGAACCGTTGAGACCATGCCATAATGGACAAATTCACATTGATGGACGCATTCCTTCCCATTGGAGGAATCTGTTACGACATTGCTTATTTAACCCATTAGAAGTTGCGTCGTGACAAATTTTTGCCACCTGTGATTATCCAAGCTAACAGAGAATCGGTTGTATATCGCACTGTGATTTATAGAACTCACCATATGTTGGATTACCTCGATTTTCCGTTCGCCTACCCAATAATTTTGGTTACAAGTGTGAATGTCGGGCGAACCTAACACGTTAGAGAATTCTGTGGAGGATATTCTCATGGAGCTCATGGATGAGAGATTTATGTCTATAGGAATACAGGCATCGTCAACTGAGGGAATGCAAGCATCCCCCTCGATTGAACATCGTTCTATCCATGCTACTGAGAAGTGAAGCAAGCACTGTGATGATCTGGCTAATGCGAAGCAGAGCCCGCCGGTCTTGCCAGATTACATACCATCTTTGGTTGCTATGGTTAACCATGACATCATCCCACATGACTTTGAGTACATGCAGATCACTGTGTACATCCCGAAGGGGATACGCGTAGTTGAAGCCCAGTTAGGATAGATCCCAACTCTAAAGAACAACAACTTTAATCTCGGCGACAGAAAGAACTATGCCATGATCGCGCCCCATAGGTATTTGATGAAGATGACTAGGAAGAAGTCGCACATAGTCTCCCAACCATGGATTAAGGAGCTCGCGCAATAAACAGTATTGAATGTAATGAATATCCCTCACTTCGACTGACATTAGGATGTTAACGCTTGCATTAAAATCTTCTTGTCATGCTACTAGGAAGGATATCTGTGACTCGACATGAACATTACTATGGATCTAACACTGATCCACTTGATTAAAGGACTGAGCATGCAGGGATTGGACCCTCAACAGGTCTACCTAGGGAAGACTTTAGATCGCTCCCTGACACAATGCATAAAGGAGGATTATGGTGATGTATAAAAGAGAAAGAGAGGCTACAAGGTAGCCTCTATCTAGGATGACAGAGTGCGCCTCGCTTGCCAAATTATAGCTGGAAATATCTTCATAAAGAACCACCCGACATAGGTCACTAGGTTGGTATTAGACCTCGTTGGGAAGTGCATGGAGGGGATGCAAATGAACTGGGCAAGTTACCTCGTCAACGAGCTTGAGAAAGACTGCCACAAAGCGTAGGATTAGGGGTATGAATTCCATTTTAGCTGGTTACTTGTATTAATCGCATTTGTTGCTTGGAAGATGTCGGAAGGAGCGACATTTCTAGAAGTTGAGCCATCGAAATCGTTGGCTGCGAGGTTCTCCACCTTGTGGCATACAAACGATAAGTCGAAGTAGTGGCAGTCGAATGCTGTGTTCCATTCCTACTACTAGTAGCTGAAGCATTCTATTGAGGCATTTCCATGCATGACATCGAACACATTGCACTAGTACAGACCACTAGAGAAGTTCCACGTAGATCGATACTTTATCTATATCACTGTGCGCATGGATGATAGAAAGGAGGAGTTGCAGTCATATTATAAGCTGACTTACGAAGATATGGAGGAGATCACCAAAGAATGGACGACAGATTTCCTTGTACCGGTTGAATATGCAGAGCTCTTTGATACAGACATCATAGGAAGCCCCTTGGTCACCTGGGTCGAGCATGTTGGACAGAGCAGTGCGAAGAAAAAGAAGAAAAAGGTAGAAGTCCAAGAAATTGATGAGGAGGAAAGCACCTCTGTAGAAGATGGATTTGGCTCACTAGAAGGAGGAGGAGGGGATGACAAATAAATGTAAGAATAAGGTGAAGCTACACTGCCTAAGGACCCCCCTATTGGAACATATACTTCGCAAAAAAGGAAGGCTTCACCAGAGAAACCTTCGGCAAGAAATAAGACGTGTGCCAACAAGCCCAAGATGAAGGCCACACTCACAGAGGACGAAATTGATCTAATCATCACAGCTGTGGAGGATGATTCAGAGGATATTTTGTAGTGATATGGAGCAAATCAGGAGACACTGTATGAAAGAATCGATAAGGAGCTAACTGAGATACAAAAAGCCATCCATTCGAGCCGCGTAGTACCTACTGTTCCTTCTTCGTCGAAGATCGCAGAATTGGGGGATGATCCCGCCCAATTATGAAGACTAGAAGATGCAATAGAGGCTTGAATTTATTGAGTCCATGAAGATAAGGAGAAGGATACAGAAGCCTTGCAACAAGAAAAGGAGGAGGTCTTAGAGAAACTACGAGTTGCGTAGTCTTGCATAATCGCCTACGAGAAGGAGAAAGATGAAATTCGGGCGATGTTCGAGGAGGAAAATGAGAAGATACAGAAAGAAAAAGACCAGCTGCTCACAAAGAAGAATGTGATCAAAGAAGCGGTGACTAAAGAACTTCGCTCTGTTCCAAGCTTGGCACAGGAGGAACCAGAGTCAGTCGAGATGCAAGTGGGGAAGCTCGTTGAGGCCATTCAACAACTTCAAGCATGGGTAATGGAGTTGGAGCTTCAAGTAGTACCTATCACTCCACAGGAAGTGCGTGACCAAAGGGAGGAAGTCGCTAAGAGTGCAGTTGGAAGGATCAAGGTCCTCGCCTTAGAATGTAAGTAGTTGAGTGATCGAAGTGTGCAAACCTATGAACGCCTCATAGAATATCCAGAGCTGAGGAAACTGGAAGCACAACTCTAGGAGGCGCAACAATAGGAATCCACTGTGTAGGCACAGATGAAGATACTCTTTGCGGTCAAGCAAATGAAGAGATCACAGGAGAAACATGCATTCCATCAGTAGATTACTGCCATCTAGAGAAGAGTCATGGAAGTTACACAAATATCACAACCGGTGCAGGATGAAGCCTGCACGATTTTCGAAGAGATTGAAGGACAAGGCTCGTAGCTGGATCAAGTGGTTGTGATAGTGGAACAATACCTGGAAGGGCCTGTTATAGAGCAAGTGATTCAAGAGTTCGTTGAGCAGGAAGCTCTAGCGAAGCAACAAGTTGAGGCAAATCAAGCTAAGATTTATGCCTTCAAAGAAGCATTGCCCAGATCTAAGTGACTCGGGACGAGTCACAGGTGAGTGTTGGGGGCCTATTGGCCCTCGACCAATTTTTGAGGAAACATTGGTCGTGTTTGATCACGTTTTAGACTTCGAAAGGCTGGTTGAAGATGGAGTGCCCAGGCGGAGCTGACATCGCGGGATATCACTTATTTTGCATGCTTGTGGACCCAACAACGTGTTTACTAGGGTTTATGTAATGGGTTATGGGATGTCGGCCCATGGGTTTACCCATGATTAGGAATTTTTGTAAATTTATAAATAAGTAGCTAAGCGATGTAAGAAGCCTGGTTGGTTGTCTATGTGCACAATATGTTGTAAGTGATTGGCTTAGTGAAAGAGGTTGTAAGTTTCTTTGTGCAAACAGACTGTGTAGAGTGAGGCTCTGTGCCTTCACCTAATTTTTGGAAGGAGGATCTGGCACGCAATGCGCAGATCTCCTGTCCTCTACAGATTTTGGCTCTGTGGATTTATGCACAGGAGAGACTAAATGTAAGAAGATTGAAGACTAATAAAGAAGAATAAGAAGTTGGTGGACGTAGCCCCACACTGGGGTGAACCATGTATATCCTGTGTCTTGATGTGCTTTGTGTGATGTTGATTGTACTGTTTATTTGCTTAGTATTGCTGTTATAATGTATGATGAATGCATATGATGTAGTTTCTTAGTGCTTAATGGTATTAAAGATAAATGAATGCTAGAGATGGGCTAATGCTATGTGCTAAGTGATTAAAATTTCTTGATCTTTGTTGTTACTGTGAGGTTCTGTAATAAGGGTTTAGTCTGCGATGTGAATGAGACTCATGAAATAATGCATATTGTTGGATAAGTGCTATGCTAAGTGTTGTAATCACAGATCAGTGTCCCATATTGGTTGCGGACACCTGAGTCCTGCAACCCCCCCTTCCTCTACCTCGGGTGACACTTCATCTGCTTCATAGGTGTTTCCGAAAGGGCCGATAGTTAGGGTTTTGTTGGTGCGTTGAACCCTAGGTCTGCCCCTATGCCAACACATATCCTGATCTATTTCATGTGATATTTCCTACTGATAAGATGATCATGTCAGTCATGTTTATGGAAGACACTCCCTGGGACGATGGGCATCATCGCTCCATTCTCTATCTAGAACGCGACACCATAGAGAGTTATCAACGGATTTTGACTTTGTCAATCGTTGTTGTTGTTTCTTCCATTCCTGAGTCAACGCACGATGTTTTGTATGAAGGGAACTTGAGAAACATTTCACCTACCATCCCTCTCAACATTTCCATTAAATCCAGAGTTGTGGAGAATGTTCATATCGGGGCCTCATGTTCTACTAATGAGGTCCACACATATAAAGCCATTTTCCAAGAATTCCACGATGTTTTCACTTGAAGTTATGAAGAGATGCTAGGTATTGATCCTGATATCGTTGTGCACGAAATTAAGACATACCCGAACGCTAAACCCGTTCAGAAAATACTTCACCCGATACACCCATGCAAAGTTGTTGCTATCAAGTTTGAGGTTAAGAAAATTCTTAAAGATGGCTTTGTTTATCCCGTGGATTTGAATGATTGGGTATCCAATATAGTTTCGGTGAATAAGAAACAAGGTACCATCCGCGTTTGAGTAGATTATAGGGACATAAACAAGGTTTGTCCTAAATACAATTACCTGACCCCTTTCGTTGACCAAATCATTGATGACTGTGTCGGTAGCAAAAAATTCTCTTTAATGGATGGTTTCTTCGGCTATAATCAAATTAATATTTTACCCATGGACCAACACAAGACCACTTTTATTTTCCCTTGGGGAACCTTTGCTTACAGGAAGTTACCCTTTGGTCTCAAGAATTTTTGCGCGAATTTTTAGCACGCTATGTCTTATGCTTTCCATGATATTAAGCACATTGTGCAACCCTATCTTGACGATCTATCAACGCATTCCATGCGTCGCCAAGATCACCCGACACATTTAAGGGCCATTTTTTTACATTGTCGTTATTATCGTATCCGCTTAAACCCGCACAAATGCATTTTTTGTGTGGAATCCGACTGACTGCTTGGTTTTATTGTGTCGATACATGGGATTCGAGTAGACCCCTTGAAGTTTGAGGCTATCTTTAGTCTACCTCCTCCTTCCACTTTACGCCAGCTCCAAAGTTTGCAGGGGAAGAAATTTTTTTTACGTCATTTCATCCCCAATTATGCTGGACTGATGAAAGGATTCACTCGGCTACTCAAGAAAGGTTACGATTTTGTATGGGACAATACTGCAAACAAAGCCTTTAAATGTTTGAAACTTGCCTTAACCCATACACCATTATTGTTTCCCCCTGACTATAGCCGGGATTACTTCCTCTATGTAGCTGCTTTGGACTCTACCATTGCCATGGTCTTAGTTGAAGAGGATGATTCACATGACGGAAATGTGATATACTATTTGAGTTGGAGTCTCATGATTATCGAGACCAAATACTTACATGTGGAAAAAATGGCCTTGGTGGCTGTTCAAGATGTCCAACGTTTTTGTCATTATATCTTGTTACTCCGAGCCACTATTATTTCCGATTGCAACCCTATGCAACATATCCTCACCCGACAATTTCTAGGGGGAAAATAATCCAAATGGATAGTGATTCTCCAGGAGTTTGATTTGGAATTCGAACGTGCTAATTCGAAGAAATCCTTGGTTTTCGCTGAACTGATATGTGACCTTCCCTCCATTGAGATAGAAAATGTAGCAGAGGATTTCTTGCCTGACGAATCCCTTTTTATGACGTATGGTATGGAGATATCATTACTTATCTCCAGACTCAAAATTTCCGGTCCAACCTATCTAGTATAGATCATCATTGTATACGCTATCAAGCTCGACAATACATCATTCTCGCTGATACCCTTTATCGCTGTGGTACTGACTCCATTTTATGACGATGTCTCACTTATGATGAATTTGAGAAAGCTTTGAATGATTGTCACTTTGGAGCATGTGGCAGTAATATGTCTAGGTATGTCACTGCCCAAAAGATCTTATGAGCAGGTTATTTCTGGCCTTCTTTGTTCAAGGATTGCATCACTGCTGTTCAAAAATTCCATGCTTGCCAAACTTATAATAACAAAATAAGATATCATCATTCTCCCTTCCATCTTGTAGTTTCTGTTGGTCCATTCGCCAAATGGGGCATTGACTTCATGACATATAAGACTCACTCGGCCAGGGGACATGGATACATCATTATAGCTGTGGATTATTTCACTAAATGGGTCGAGGCGATGCCCACATTTGATAACACCGGGAAAACTGCAGCATTGCTCATATTCAATCACATAATTACTCGGTTTGGTATCCCTCAAGCTATTGTTACTGATCATGGTAGTCATTTTTGGAATTTCATTATGTCTGAACTTACTGAAAAGTTGGGTCTTTGATATGAAAACTCAACCCCCTATTACCCACAGGCGAATGGCCAAGTTGAAGCAATAAATAAAGTTCTCATTACTATGCTTCAACGGATGATAGGAATTCATAAGGAAAGCTGGCACACGATGTTGTTCTCAGTGTTATGGGCCTATCAGACATCTGTTAAGTCCGCCACAAGATTTACACCTTTCCAGCTAGTTTATGGTATCGAGACTATCTTGCTGATTGAATGTGAAATACCGTCTTTGAAACTGGCCATTGAACTTCTCCCCAATACCTCTACTGAAGAAGAGTGTCTTTTGTATTTAATGCAACTAGATGAAACCTGTCACGATGCCACCCTAGTTATTGAAACTCAAAAGAAACATGTTAAATCCCAATACGACAAGCATGTCAAGCCACGTGTTTTTTTTGAATGTGATCTAGTTCTCCTTTACGAACAAGATCATGATTTTCTAGGTGCCAGTAAATTCGAGGCTATGTGGCGAGGTCCTTACATTGTCAAACATGTGTTGGAGAAGGGAGCTTATGAGATAGTTGATTATGATGGAATCCCTTTGAGTGAACCAAGAAATGGGCATTACTTAAATAAGTACTATGCTTAATTCATTTTTGCATGAGTGCTTGTACTTTTAGTGTATCATACTCTTGTGTGCTTTTTCGTTATTTGGTTTCAATCTTCAGCTGCTTACCTTGCGTTGTTCTTGGTTTCCAAATGTCAATGTCTTCGCTACCCTACATTGGCTTCGCTGATTGCACTAGTCGTAGCACTCAGAACTTAGCATCTGCTTCTTGGGCAATCTATGCACCTATAGATGAATTGATTAGTCTACATGGTGTTTTCCTTGGTCTCGCAACCAACAATATGGCGGAATACAGTAAAGTCATCGAATTATTGACTGACGTTGTTTCACTCAGAATCCCGCATCTCGTTGTATGACTCGATTCGCAATTAGTAGTCCTACAGTTGAGTAATGTCTACTCCATTCAAAGTCCTACGTTATTAAGGGTATATTTATGAATTTTCCTCTTGGAACATCATTTTTGTTACATTAAATATCAACACATTCCTAGATGTCTAAATACATTAACCGATGCTTTAGCTAATTATGTGTTAGACATACATTTGAGAAATTTATAAAATTCAATCACACTTTGTATATACAACGAGTAAGCTGGTAGAAACCTCATATATATATAATGATAAAAGCATTACAAAAAGTGTTTTTGTCCGAAGACCAAAATATCAAAAATGTGAAGCACTTGGCTTCATATACAAAAAGAGCATCAATGATGCTTCTCACTATAACATGCGATTGCCCATGCTAACTTGTGAAGCAGTCGACCGATGGAAGCAGACACACCCACTATATGGCACTGATAATTCCTCAGGATATCATCGATGGAGGCATCCAGGATGTTCATCGTAAGCTCCTCTAGATTCTGATCTAGAATCTTGTAGTCAACAACAGCTACTCCTACTATGTCATCTCTCTCCACTTGCCTCTAGATGGGGGATGACCCTGGAGGTCGGTAAGGTACTAAGGTCCCACGTCTACATCATCGAAAGAGAATTTGATTAGTCATCGGATAAATAACACATAAAACCATTTTATATTAAAAATCACAAAAAACATTAAAAAAACAAAATGTACTTCTTACCTATGTCCCCCCATTGGGAACCCTCAGGAAGAACCAAATCTAGATCACCTTAGAATTCTACACCGGCATAGGCATAGTCATCTACCATAAGCATTTGAGTCCTCAACCAGTCAAAGAAAACATCATTATATTTGACGATAGGACTAGTCACATGTCATGCCATGAGGTTGACCCACCTCTTCATTATTGGATTCTGTGGGGTAGGTATACCCCACTCTACCTGCAAGCATAAATATGGGACCATCTCTAGGAAGAAGGACACCGAAATTGAACTGTATCCAAATTGTTTTAGGTCACCATTCCTACACTTAGTTAATTGTTTCTTCATGCTTTTGAGAACCTCATCACACTAGTTAAAAACTTGGGGCTCCATGAATTCCAGCGCATACTGGAAGTAGATCTAAAGAGCCATATGGGGAGATGCACTCCATGACATGTGCGTGATAGTGTAGATGACCGTCCGTAGAGGTAAATCATAGACATCTATGATAGTGAATTTTACGCTATGTTTCTGAGTACCGGGCATGCAGTGTTGACTAATATAGTGACCCACGGGCTCACCACCTCCCCTACTACTTGTTAGTGTAACTCAGGCCCCATGGCGAGGAAAAACAATCAAGAAATAGATATCCTCTATATCTATCATCAGAATGTGTGCCCCCACACAAAATGCCTGTTGGTTCACATCCCACATGTGAACCAAGTATTCCAATAACCTCAACTGGGCCCTCATGCCCTGGATCTTGAATAATTTTAGCAGTCCACACTGCCGGAGGGAATTTACCATTCCCGATTCATCCCTAACAAAGTAATCTTCCACCTCATTCTCTCTCTCTCTCTTGCCATTCCAACATTCTTTTTGTAGAAAACCTGCAATGGAACATAAAAGAGGGATTAACATCTTCATCTCTTCCTTGGAAATTTTTTATTGGAAAATACATCTAAAAAAACTTTTTGATTTGTGCATGTCACAGTCTAAGCCATCTGCACAGTGAGGAGTCATCGTAGGCTATCATAAAGGCCACCTATGATGACCCTGGGTCGTCGCAGGGCACGATATGGGATTCTTAGAACAACCTCCACCCACGAGTACCCTTGAAAACACAACCCAAAAAGTCATTTCTAACCAATAAAAAGAAAAAAGTGATCCTGAAAAGTTGAAAGAGATGAAAATTACTTGTTCAACAGAGACCATTCTTCAAATGATCAACCGTGCCTCCCGCAATCCACAGTGAAAACTTGAGGTAAAATGGAGGTTTTTGGAACAAAGTTTGGTGGAGTAACAATGAAATAGTAAAAATAAGTTTTTACCCATTTTTATTACTTTTATTACTTTTTCATTTTCATTTTCATATTATTTTATATATATTCCACCTAAAACCTAAAGTTTTAACGACATTGAAAGTTTTTGGGTTTTTGCAGATGAAAAACCTAGGAGTGAAGTATTGAACATGGATATGTCTTTTGGTTTTCTTTTATACATTTGTCGCATGTACAGATCCTTTTAGAGTTTTTCAGGAAAAACTCCGAGCTTAGGTTTTGTTCCTTCTCATGTTCATAAATCAATGAGAATGTAACCGAGTATACTTTTGTTGTCTTTTTGTACTTGTAATGGTAACATGAAAAGAAAAACCCATGGAGTATCCTTTCAACTTTTTTTATGCTCCGTAAAAACAAAAAGATTGTCAAGCGACCTTGTTCTTTTCATGCTTGTAAAAGTATTTGAAGAAAAAAATTGATGAGAGGTAGGTTATCACATTTTCGGTCTCATCAGATTAATTTACAAAAAAAGAACTTGTGGAGTCCTTTTTAAGTGTTTTTCAGACTCTCTAAATATGAAAACCCCCCAAGTTTTCTCTCTTTGGACTCGTTAAACAAACATCAAAAGACCCATATGGGACCGAACCACTCCTTCTTAGGGTTCATTAAATGTACTTCGAGGGACTTGTCTGAAGGATGAGCTTACATCAACAAGCATATGCTAGCTTCCTCAAGCTTGTGTAAAAATAAAGAGTTACTCGCCAGAAATGGTGGGGGAAAATTTGGGAAAGAAATGTGTCTTTGTATCCATGTTAGTGGCAGTAATAGTCGCTCTTGAACATGAAATCCCCCTTCATCATTGTATCCAGGTTGGGAAATAAATTTGTCTCTCGTTTGACCATCCACATGTCCATATGTTGGGTTCTCCTTGAGTCAATGCTTCCGAGACCATTGTCATGTCGTTCATATGTTCAAGAGAAGTCCAACCTTAATAAGCCTCCTATCGAGTCGACCATCTGCAGTTATAAATTTTATACCATGTCGGCCTTCCCTGTGTTAGTTTCGAATCATTTCATACTCTGATCTATCTCAAATCTGTTACATATTTCGTGTCATTGATGGGGGATACATCAAGGCCCTCCCGTGATGAGTCTTTTCTTGTCGACCTTAGCTCATTATCCAGGAATGAGACTTAGAAATCATTCAGTGCCTTAGAGCCTGCATGCCTCAATGGCAGGTTTCTTCGCTTTAAACAGTGGATTCACATAATTGGCCCCTGATTGGAGGATTCTCTCGAGTGTTCGAATTCAAATCCTTTATTCACACTCTTTGGATTGTACTGGGGTACCTTGGGAGTCATTGACATCAATGGCGATTTCCCTCACACTTGTTAACGGTTCTCATTATTGATTGGTAATCAAGTGGTTTCTACCATGTTTGACTTCGGTACCTGTAATCGCATGGTTAGATTCGTACTTAGGGACGATGAAAATAAAGACCCTGGATCATACCATTCTGGTCCAGAATGCGGTGGAGTATTCATGATTTGTATTGACACATAGATCGACTTTGTATGTCTCGTGGCTATGTCCGAATTTGAGTCATTCCGACACATAGATCCATAATGTATTCTGGGTGGCTATGCCGGTTTCACATTGACATGGATCCATGGTGTATATTTGGTGGCCATGACTCATTTGAAAATTTTTAATCTGAGTATGGGAATCCCTACCTTGTAAAATGGTATATTATTAGGCTGATGCTTGATTGTTTGCAGGTTCCCAAATGATGTGCTCTTTGTTTCCGACACACACATTCTACAAAGTATTTTGGCTGTCATGAGTTCCATCCTCATACTTTGGGGGGCATTCTGTTACACATTATTTTTGTCATCTTAGTGATCCATTGACAACATGTGTTCATGTTCCCAAAAAGAGCCTTTCTTCATGAGGAGAGTGACTGACTTTCTCTTCTGAAAAACCCTATTAAGGAAGGTCATCGCATGCTACACCATAAGAAGGATGCAACGATTCCTGATTGTCGCACTCTACCCTAAAAATGGTTTGCAACATCTTTGTAGTCTTCTCTAAAGCTATGGTGCGACGATGTCAAAAGGCTAGGAAAAATTCGAGCTTCAAGAAAGTTATAGAAGAGGATCTTCTAGAAGATGAGGTGGTACTCGTATGGTTGGGATCCTAATCGATTCCCTGATTTAGTGGGATCATCCTAATATATTTAACCATCTCTCTTTCCCCTATATAAAGAGGAATTTATCATGGAAAAGGTTAAGCAAGAAACTAAGGTTAAGGAAGGTTGAATAAACTAAGATTGCATGGAGAGTTCTGCATTGGATCATTCTTGAGAGCCTCATTTCAGTTCATCAAGTCATTATGGATCTTTTTCATTCAAGATTGGAGCAAGTGTGTGTATTGGAGAAAATTGTCATCGGAAGGGGACCTTGAAACATCAAGGATTTGGTTGTAATCTCCACTTTCATTATTATATAATATAGTGATATGTTTCTTTCCCATACAACTCATCTTGTTTTATTCTATGATTCCTTGATCACATACATAGGTTCTCGTTGAGTATATTATTACTTTCACTTTGGTTAGCTTGTATTCCCTTGTATATCCAATATCATAGGAGCACTGGAGTGGAGCTAGGATGACAACGAAAAGAGGAAGTGATATTTAAATGGTATGTTTCCCATCTCTTTCTAGATAGTAAACTCAATTATTAGATCTTAGGGAAAGCGTCATGTTCTGTTTTGTTTTGTTATAGATCTAGGTGGATGTAGGGAGATATTTTTATGTCTGCATTACCAATAAGTCCCATAAAAATTATATTTTTATATCTACTCAGGTAGTTAACAATTGGTATTAGATTACTTTCCTTGGCAAGAAGTGTGGGCAAATTGTTTTTTTTTTTTTTTTTTTGCAGATTTTTTT
>ML803482.1:190543-210069 GCA_009831015.1 Picea engelmannii | reverse complement strand
ACATTATGGATTTTTTTATATATATTTATATTCAGAATTTATAGAAATAGGATATAGATTTGAGTTCCTATTATAAAAATACCCAATTAAAAAAAAAAAAAATCATTCGAAATGGAGTCCAAGAAGTCAAGATATAGACATTTTTAAATCTGCAATTTTTCAGGGTTTTTTCCGCGGACGGCGATGCATTTTTTTATTATTTCTGTAGCACCCAGAGGCATAATTTGCTAAAACAAATTACAGATCCAAGTTTCTATTTCCAAAATAGTTGATTTCAAAAAACAAATCACCCAAATTGGAGCTCTGGAAGTAAATATATCACTGATTTCAAATCAACCATTTTGGGGGCATTTTTCGTGACGACACCGGGAGTGGAGAGTTCATAACTTTTCACAGGGTGTCCAGATTTCTATTGGATAAGTATCATTGGATAAATAATTTTAAGAGATTTATTTTGATGGATTATATGTTGTGTTTCCAATGGATATTGGATTTCATCTCCTCATGAGCATTCTATAGAAGATTGAAGCCATTGAGCAACATCTTCACGAGTGACAACAAATTATTAGGGATAGTTGTCACAATATTCAAAGGACCTTGGATTGCATGTAGGTGAGATATCTTATGGAAGATATCATGGATGAATATAATAAAAAAATATATTCTTGGTATGATTTTGAGGATGATTATGATGATTGGTATATGGATAATTGTCAATTTTAGGATGACAACCACTTTCATATTTTATTTGATGACTCTAATCCACCTTCTGTAGAGAACATAATTGTGACAAATCAGGAGCTAGTTATGATTACTAGTGTCCAACTTGATTATTATACAATGATATTGTTCATTCCAGATTCATATTTGAACCTTTCCCACTATGTGTATGGATATTCTTATTTGGATCCACATGATATGTGCAGTATTTGGAGCATCATTTTCAGTTGGTTATTGGGTGTCAATATCTTCCATGTGGAGTTCACATGAGCACTTGGACATGGGACCCTGGTTTACAATGGTGGTTGGACTAATTTATCATGGTGGATTTCATTTCTCAAGATGACCCTGGTTCTCTGATCTACTTCAACACTATGGTCCACACTTATCCATGGGACCTTGGTATATGGTTGTACACAAAACATTGAGGAAAACACTTTCATAAGGGGGATGGAATGTTAGGTAGATAGAGAGGTAGTGGGGGGGGCTGGAGGGTCCATAGTGGAGGCCATTCAATGTAAGGTGGACTAGGTCCACTATAATATTAAATAAGTCCCATTATGGTAGTTATTTAGATATAATAAATGTAAGAGGACTTCTGCTTCTAGAAGGTTCCTCCTCTAGAATGTTCTCAAGTGGTTGGTTTCACTATATAAAGGGGTTCATGCAATGTAATGAGATATGAAGAGAAGTATTGTATTTGGAGCTGAAGCTCATTAGGATGGTGCCCCTTTGAAGAGGCAAGTTAACAAGAGAGGATACCTTCCACAATAGGATCCATTGTATGGTGTTTCCCTACCTCAAGGGTTTTTTTATAATAAAAGTGTGGTTTCTTCTATATTGCTTTGTGGATCTATTGTGTATTCAATATTTGTGGTGATTATATTTGTAGATCTACTCAGGTAATTAACAGTGACCCTCCAAACGCTTGGTGCAATGTAGACACTAGTTCTAGTTGTGCAAAGAATATAAAACATACCCAAAATGAATGTAACATACCTAGTTTTAATCCCCACAAATTATAATTTAATTGTATAAATGTGAATTAGGATGGTGAACCAATGTGTTGGGGCAAAGAGAATGTATTGATTTTAACGTGGACGGGGGTTGAATTGCATATTATGTACATTGAAATAAATAATAAGAATAGTAATCGCTGGTTGTGATACAAGAGGGACGAAAATGATGGGGGGCTATAATTCCACAAGAGAGAGGGGTCCAAGGGGGAATTATTCATGGGTATTAATCCAACCCACATTCTTGATTTTATTATCATAGTGTATAATATTGTACTTTGTTGTTGATTGTTCCCAAAGTCAATCATTAAGCTCATGTAAGAGAGTGGGTGTGAGGATTCACATCCCATATTTATTGGGAGCATGGGGATGAAGTACAATCATCTTTGGGAAGAGTGAGAGTCAAGAAAGAATGGGAGAAGAAGGAAATTCATATGGAGAAAGAGGTAAGTTTTGACATGTAGTGTTTGGGTAGGAGGGGAGGAGTTGAGTGATGGGAAGAGCGCCAACCATGTTGTTCTTGAAGGCATGCATTGTTTGGCTATGTTTTAAGTTGAGAAAGAGGCCCACGTGCTTGTAAAATGAGTTGTAATCCTATAGTGAGTTTTCTTATTGAGGAAATGGTTCAAGATCCTTGTGAAGGATAATGTGAACACTCCTGAAGTAGTTGAGAGTTCATGGAGTTACAAGATGAGATATTCCTAGCCAACTAGGTACATTAGAAGCCCTGATAAAAAAATGGTACAACCTGAGTGACTATGAGCAGTGAAGGGGGTACATTCCTTGGGTTGTACAGGTTGTGGGGAAGAGAGTTGGACGATTGGAACTATTGTGGGATTAGAATCTAGGTTTTAGTGTTTTGTGTGTGGATAGTGGAAAACCAGAGGGTCAGATCTCCTTGTGGACTCAAAGCCTTAACTTGAGGGTGGCTTGCTATTGAGAGAAAATGAACAAAAATTCCTATTGTTGGGAGGTTCATGCTTCGTATGTGGCTAGTTGGTTATATTTGTAAACATACAATTTTTCTATTGTTTTTAATATGATTATTCCACTTTGTAAATGAATGTTTGAGTGATGTGTGTGTTTTTTGTGTGCTTACCAATTGCATTCATGTTTTAATTCATGTTGTTAGATGCATTTAGAATTGTGGTATCAGTCAAATGGATAAATATGTGTGTGATTTGTAGTTGGTAAGACACATGAAATTAATTAGTAGAAAATCTTATGATTTAATGGTTACATCTACCCGCCTTCCATATCTACCCACCTTCCTAAATCATTCCTCAACTATGTATGGGTACAAATACTTGGCTCTAATCACTTGGGCCCACGATCCTTCTCCTCTTTTTTGTTTTCCAATAAAAAAACATATTTGTATTCAATTTGAACATTAATAACATTAATCCCTCAGGGTGTAGGGAAGTTGGTGATGGAGTGTATTTTTAAGGCACTATGTTATGTGAAGCCACTGGTTCGAAACCCTGTCATACCTTGTGTGTCACATATGGGGCACCGTGGCCACACCTGGAGGTTATAGTGGTAGTAGTCGAATAACATGACTCTGTGTCATGTGAGTACATTCCCGACAAGTTATTGATTACACTAGTCACAAAAAAATGCATTCAACAGGTGCTTCAATACTTCTATCATAGTCCTTTAGGACCTATAATAATATTAAAAAAATATAAATCTCATATAGAAACTTAAAAACACTTTCAACTCATAAAATAACACCTATTTCATACAATAAGACACTTTCAACTCACAAAATAACACCTATTTCGTACAATAAGCTTCTAAGTCTCGTAGCTATGATTGTTGGTAAGCCATGGCCTCCCCTTTTGCAAATTCCTGTATAATTACCCAATTTTCATGTAGTTGTATGCCTTCCTTTGAGAGCCTATCTACAATAACATTCATTTCTCTGTATATGTGCCTATATATAATCTGTGTAAAACTTCTTGATATTTCCTTTGTCTATTCAACTAGAGGAAGACATATGATATTGCACAGATGAGATTTGTTAGATAAAACATTTTTAACAAGATTGGAATCCCCAAAAGCCTAAAAAAGAGCCAAAAATCTATTCATAGTAAACTTTAAGAGAAGGTAGAAAGCCATGAATTCACTATAATTATTGGTCCCCCTTCCAACATTTTATTTGAGATATGTAACAACCCAATTTTGATCCCTAGTGAAGCAGTGTGCATTTGTAAGTATTGTGAATGGTCGGGGGACAAGTGATGTAATATGTAAACATTATACATTGAAAATAATAAAATGAAATACATCGTTAACTATAGATAGGTAAGGACCAGAGTAATGGGGGCCTATGATTCGACAAGAGAGGGGGATTAATGGGGGTTTTGAGGGGTTTTCATATGCCTTGAGTCTTAAGCCATGTTCATTAATCAATTTTTCATTTATCCATTTATCCCTTTGAATTATTAAGCACTCAATAATTGAATTCATGTAAGAGGTTTAGTGAGGAAGTCAACCCACTTAGTTATGACAATAGGGGTTGAGTGTAATCGTATTTGGGGGAAAAGTAAGAGTCAAGCAAGCATGAGAGAAGATGAAAATTGGAGTAGGAATAAAGAGATTTTTATAGTGACCAAAAAGGGAGGAAAACTAGAGCGGAGTGTTAGGGAAGAGTGGTCATCCGAAATGGGTATTGAAGTAGCTTGTTGAAGCTGGAAATTATGTTGATAATGGGGTTATCATGCCTGCGAATAATTTTCTGTTGAGAAAATCAGCCAAGAGAAAGTGAGCTTATTGTGTGAGAATTTCTGGTTGCAGTTGGATTTCCTGGAGACCCCAATAGAGAGATTCATGGTCATTATTTGTTGGACCCATAGAGGGGATGGAGATTGTCTGAGGGACTATTACACATTATTTCCACAAGCTACACCATAGCTAGATTCCAGAGTTTCCGCATGTTGCACTATAGTTAGGGTGCGATGGCCTTCGTACGTGGGAAAAATGGGCGTCTTCTCAATGCTTCTAGAAGGAGACACTTCTATGGTGAGGTGGCCTCTGAACGATTTGGATCTTACTCACTTTAATGATTTAGTGGGAGCATCCTAACCTCCTCACCTTATCCTCTTCAACTTATAAAAGGAGAGGAACTCTCATGGAAAAAGTTAGTTGTTTTGGCTTGATATTGTTAGCTTGGTTAGAGTGGCTTTGAGATTTTATTTGTCAAGATAGATTTTGAATAGATATCAGATACACAGTCTCAGAATCCATTGGATCAAGAAGTGTGTGGGAAGCAAGGAATTGTTGGAAGGAACCTGACGACATCAAGGTATCTGGTTGTATCTTTCTTCCACATTCTTTAATACAGATATACTTTTCTTTCCTATATGAATGTCATTTGTCCATATTGTATGATTCCTTGATTACATACATAGTTTCATATCAAATAGACTTTGTTATTCTTATCTTCGTTGGCTTGTACTTATTTGCATATATTTCTCATAAACCTTGTGACGAAGGTTGGATTGCATTGGCGAAGTCAGATCTTCAATATTTAAAAGGTATGTTCTAGATCCATTTCTCATTTGATAATTGAAAGATAAGGAAAGAGTAGTGTACTGTCTTGTTTTGTTCTAGTTTCATAGTGAAGCTAGGGGGATTGATTTGTGCCCACACTTAACAATTTGCTCGATAACAAAATTGGTGACTCCACTAGGGAACGAATTGTTTTCCTATTTTGTCTTTCTTTCTTGCTTTGATTGCTTGGATTCTATTTTTTGATTCACTGGGAGATCCAACTTGACTCTTTGACTATTTACATTCATTGGAAAACCTTCATAATTTTTATTTTTTCCATTTTTTATTTGATTTCCATACCCTACTTTGAGGGACCGTGCGATGACTTAGGATTTCCGCACCCTACCTGTTAGGGATGATTTTAAGGATGGAAATTTGTTTTGAAATGTAGAAACCTTGGCGAATCTTACTAATCCTTCATATGCCAACTATAAATGTTTGGCGATATTTTTGTAAAAATATTCAAATTTATAAGGATTTGATATAGTTTTTATAAAATTTTGGCGATTTTTAAGGTAAAATAATTTTATCCTATAGAATTTGGACATCTCATTTTTTAAATTGCGAATCTCTTTTTTGGAAAAACCATGGAAAATTAGCCCATGAGAGAAATTTAGCCCTAAAATCATCCATGCTACCTGTTTAGACCAGTGCAGAAACTCCGCAACCTACCCATTTCTGGCCTGCAACGATCTAGGGTTTCCGCACTCTGCTAGTCTTCCAGCCTGCAGAGATTGTGAAAAAAATTGTTTTTGGTTGTTTTCTCTGCCCGGATCTGTGATGTGGTTCTGGGGTGATTTGTTGGGTCTGATTACAGTCTGCTTGACAAAATTTGAATCTTCTTTCAACCATATTTTCCTTATTTTTTCTTTGTTTTCTTTTGAAAGATTTGATCTCTTCATTTGAATGTCTTTTTGTTACAAAGCATTGCTTTTTCTTTAGAATTGTTCGGTGAAAGAACTTATTTTTCTTTTATTGAATAATTCATGTTAAAAGAGAAAGTTTGTTTGTGTTTCTTTGTTTTATATAGATTTTCTATTGCTTTTAGCTATCTTTAAAACACAAAATTTCATTTCTTGCTTTATATTAGTTTGGGGACATCCTTGCATTTGAAGTAGCGAAATTGCACGATTTTTGGTCTTAAATTCTTAAAACAAATTCCATGGGGGGGCCATGAATCGTGTATTGTTGTACAGTCTATTTTTCTCATTTCTTGAGAATCTTGATATTGATGAGTTTAATAAAAATTTGGGACATTGTGCATATGGGAATGATAAACGTTTTCACCTTCTCGTAATATAGCTTTCATCAAAGTGAAATATTTACATTCTCATTTTGTTGCATTGTTTAGATTCATTCAAAACATCATTTAGTCCACACCACATTCCTTTTGAGTAACAAAAACCTTAAAAATAAAGCGCTTATAAAAATTGATTAGACATTTTTATATTTTCTGGTAGAAAACCTACATTAGATTAGTTGTGGGGCTTTGGAATAGGTGTGAAAGATAACTTTCCAAAGTTGCAAACAAACATAGAATCTTGCATTAGGGAGTGGTGAAATCCACTTGCTACATTTTTTCTTGGGAAGCCCTTCTCACACAAGGGTCAAACATGAGGTCACATTGAGACTGGCAGAGTTACTCACCCTGGTTTGTTGGTCTTGGTGTAGAGATTGCACATATTATGGGGGTCTCTTGAAAGGTATACCCACAAGGATGAGTGGAAGCCTTTCGATTTGATTTCGGGCTAGATACCCTGCCTTTGTGCGTGGATCAAACTGTTGACTGTTTCCCCAGGTGTCACTGTAGTAGTTGGTAACCTTAGTGGCCTATCCCTTTAGGGTATTTACACGAGGTGACTGTGGATGGGAAAATCTTCACGATACCTGGAATCGACGTTGGCCAAACTCACTCGGGCTCCTTGGAGGGTATACCCACATTTATGTGTGGGATCTTGCATCAGGGTGCAAGTCTGTTAAGCAGGTCGTCAACGTAACTTTTCCACCCGCTCTATCTCATCCCTTTCTTACTTTAAACCCATGATGTTGGATTTCATCACCAACTAGTGTGTTCATTGTGAGAAGGTTTTGTTTGTTTGCTTGCTTACTAGAGTTTTAGCATGTGCTGTTTGTTTTCCCTAGTGGACTCTAGGTTGGATTTTTGTTTTTAATGGAGTAATTTCCCGGAGTGACCAATGAGGGAACCCCTTTTCAAGGGGAACCTTTTGTTTTTCCTTCTTACGGAAACATTGGCCCTCCTCACATCGCTAATTTGAGCCTTCCAAGTCTCATAATTGGATTACTGGTATGGTTGTTTTCCACTCAGGTAATCCCGAATGCAGCTAGTGCTTCGGTTGTAAGAACTTCTCCCCAAGAACAACAACCTCATGTTGATCCTTCACCTTCTTCACCAGTAAGATCTTCTTCGCCTTCTTCATTTGCAAGCTCTTATTCCATTTCATCTTCTTCGCCGAGTGAAAGCTCTAAAGCTAGTAACTCGGTGGATAAGAAGAAGAAGAAATAGAAGAACAAGAAGAAGAAAAATAAGGAAGGGTCCAAACTTCCAACCATTGCCAAAAATGTTGGAAAACAACCAGTTACTGTTAATCGTGCTGGGAGTGTTGATGCTGTCAAGATCACCCACACAACCTGTAAGCCCAAGTAACCTTGCAGGATTTGTAAGGGTAGCCATCTTCTTAAGGACTTCCCTGGTCTATCCAAGGTTATCGAAGCATGGTCTACATGCTCTCGCCAACCCATGTTGTCAGCCTCTGAACAACATGCTGGTGACCTCCCATCAACTAGTCAAGATACCATTGGGAAGAACAAAAGTAGAGTCAAGTTCCCGTGTATGTTATGAAAAGATAGTCTTCTAACTCACCTTTTCCCATGTATGGATGAAGCCTCGAAATTACTGGAAGCCATGACTATTTCACAGCCTCAACTTCCAGCTGCTTATCGCACACTTACTCTCGACCCACCTATAGTTGATGGAATGATCAACCCGGTCTCTTCGTCGGTTAGTCCAGTTGATCAAGTTGTCAATCTGGTCACGTCCTTAGTTGAACTAGTTGATAAAGTGGTCGATCCGATATGATTCTCAGTCAATTTCACTCTCCCGTTAGAGAGTACATCCCAAGCGGTCGATCCCTTTCCACCCGTCGACCCGATTCCCCCCTTGGAGAATGAAACCCACGTGGTCAAGCTAATTTTGTCATTGGTTGATCCTACTCTCCTGCTAGAGAGTAAACCTGATACTACCCACGTTTTTCTCGTTGATACAACATTTACCGTGCTGGGGGGCATTCCTCCTTCTCCTGTAGAACCTCCTCCAAGTAATGAGGCCATCCTTTTTAATTGGGGTGTGTTAACTGGACCTCGTCTTCCCTCTCACATTCCTTTCCAGATTACAGTATAGGTTTGTGGTTGGGATTCTCCTCAGACGTTGATAGATGAAGGTGCATTCATTAGTATTTTGTCCTCTATTGCTTTGCAAGATTTGGGTTGTCCTCATCTTGCAACAATTACACAGAATCTGTTATCTTTTAACAGAAGAACCAATCAACCTTTAGGGACCCTTCCTCAGTTTCCTATAACTTTGGGTAGGAAAAATGTCTTTATTGATGTTATGGTAGTCCAATACCCCTTGGATTTCTCTTTACTCCTTGGGAGGGATTATGTCTATGCCATGAAAGATATTGTGTCCACTCTTTTTCGTGTGATATATTTCCCTCACAATGGAAGAATTGTGACTATTGATCAACTTTCATTTATTGGCCCTAACTTGACCATCAACTCAATGAAATTCTTAAACGGTTCTTATATGCAGATGGTATCACCCTCTCCCTAGGTTAATTATGTGGCATTATCTCCCATGTCTTCAGTTGTCGATGCAAATGAGCCTCTTGTTGTACTCTCAATATCTTATGACTTGGATTTGGTAGTTGACATGGTGATCTCTTCGGTAGGGCTATTAGATCCTGACCTCCTTACCCCTATCACGACCCTTGACATGTGTTCCTTCTAGAGTGTGGTTCTTCCATCAAATGAAGATCTCTTAGAGGCCATGACCGAGTTTTTTCCCTTGACATGGTGTCCTTCCAGAAAACTATCCTCTTAGAATTCGTGATCAACAAACAAATCTTGAGCATGGTTTTATGATTTCAAGCTCATTAAAAAATGAAACCAACCTTGAGCATGGTTTTCTGATTTCAAGATCATTAAAAAATGAAACCAGCCTTGAGCATGATTTTATGATTTCAAGCTCGTTAAAAAATGAAACAGAGAGTTTGAGTTTGGTTTTCTGATTTCAAGCTCATTAAACAATGGAACCAACCTTGAGCATGGTTTTCTGATTTCAAGCTCATTAAAAGATGAAACCATCTTTTAGCATGGTTTTTTGATTTCAAGTTCATTAAAAAATGAAACCAGCCGTGAGGATAGTTTTTGCATCTCTGTAGCAACCTCGTTAAAAAATGAAACAGATCCTACGAGCATAGTTCTTGTTTCTATGTCAAGCTCATTAAAAAATGAAATATATGTCTAGGGATTATGTTGATGAAGGTTGGTTTTCATTGATGTCAACCCTTGAAGAAAGCTACGTAGCACAAAGGTTGGGTAATGGACCCAATATTGTTTGATGTCAAGATGACTCATTATTGTCTTGTCATGGCTGATAATAAGTAGAAATAGATGAACCCCAAAGTGGTCCCCTTATGGTGAAATCCCTCACGGGAAGACGCTTTGCGGATTGAGTTATCCTAGAAGTATGGTTAGAGAACCCATGCTTATTTATGTAATAATGAGATTAACGCCAGTGAATTTGTCAGTGAAACTAACCTAGATGGATAGTTCTTTTCATTCCATTTCTGGTGGTATTTGGAACGTCACATAACTCCTCACAGTTAGAGAGTTATGGCCATGAGAAGTTGGAGAACCCAGGTTTGGGTAATGGACCCAATTTTGTTTGATGGATAATGGTATGGGTTTTGATATATTTTCAGGTAATACTATTCTATATGGATAGTAAATGTCATTTCATTTCTGGTGGTATGTGGAACGTCACATAACTCCTCCCGGTTTGAGAGTTATGGCCTTACGAAGTTGGTGGACCCTCATATGTCATCTAGAAGCCCCAAAAGGTCAAAGTAGTCAAAGTGGTTTAAGAGATTTTAAAAGGTAAATAATAAAGTGAAGTGACGAGTGTACTAAAATTCAAAGTGAATACAAAATAAACTAATTCAATAATAAATTTAGTGGAGAAATTAGAAGTGGGTTAACCCTAAAATAAGGAAAGTGGGCAAAGTGACCTAGAAGATGTTTTTAAGGAAGCTACTTGGAGAGTATAAATAAGAGGCAAGGCTCTCTCATTTAAGACACACTTGAGAATATTGAATACCTATAGGTGTCTGAGGTAACCAAAGGACATCTAAGCTGAGTTTCTGAGGAAAGTGAAGAAAAGAAGGCCGGAATTCAAGGAAGGATAAATTCTTTTGATGATGCTTTCTAAGGTATGTCTTTTCAGATCATCTCACCATTTTCGCAATAAATATTTTTCTAGAATGATTCAGACTGTGAAATTTCTATACCATTTAGGAAACATATCCAAGTATCCATGGTAAAAAAACCATCTTTTGGGTCATTGTATTTTTGGATTTACACTCCGTGGAAAATAGGGTTTGTGGCTAATCCTGAAACTAGTCAAAAATAGGCGTTTCGGGTAAAAATGTCATAACTTCTTCATAACAGATCCAAATTAAGTAATACAAAATGTGTTGGTTATATTACAATCTTTATTGTTTTGTGTAACATTTTCAGATCAATTCAACAAACATTTTGTGTGGGGAACGCTCTACAAGGTCGCTCTCTAGAATAAGCCAAAATTCAACAAGGTGTGTCATTTTTTCCATAAATCCTTTTCTAAGAGGTTCCAAGTAGTGAAACCAAGAGGAATTGCATAAAACACACTGAAGAACATTGTGTATCAGTTTTAAATATTTATTCATTAAAAGTACAAAGTTATGATTATTTCAAGTTAGGGTTGTTGACTAATCCAAAACTAGTCTTGTGAGACTAAAGAAACATTTGATGAAAATGCTAGTCTCTTGTTGTTAAAGTTAAGGAATGTTTGCAGGTATGTGATCATATACACCAGGTCTATTACAGAGTTAAAAATCATATTTGGATGATGAAATTGATGAGGGCTTTTGGTTGAGGTACACGTTGGGTACATGGTTGGTTGCACTTGTTTATGGTACAGGTTGTTTGGTACAGGTTGTTGCATGGTTGATGAACTTGTTTATGGTACAGGTTGATTACAGGTTGTTTGGTATAGGTTGGTGCATGGTTGATGCACTTTGTTATGGTACAGGTTGATTACAGGTTGAGGTACAGGTTGATGCATGGTTCAGGTTTATTGGTACTGGTTTACAGTGATATATCTCACAGTGATAGTGTGACATTGGTTCCATCATTCTACTTCTACTTCAAGGTGGTTGGATGGGGCAAGGATAGGTGGTTGTAGCCAACTTCTGATTGTAGATGGAGAACATAGGGGGTTGTATCCTCCTTCTGGTTGTATCCAAAGAGTAGGGGAGTTGGAGCTTCCCTTAGGTTGTATCCTGAGAAACAAGGGGGTTGGAGCCTCCTTCCAGTTGCAGCTAGAAAACAAAGGAAGTTGGTGCTTCCAATGAATGTAATTATTCAAGACATATAAGAAAAAACATTCTGTGGTTTTCTCCCACTTTGGGTTTCCACATAAAACACTGGTGTATTGTGTATGTGTATGATTGTTCATTTTTTCATTGCTTATTTAATTTGTAGTTATTGGATGATAATGCTACATTGATATAACACTTGGATTATATGGTTAAAAATGATTAAATTGCTCTATTACTGATTCACCCCCCCTCTCAGTAATCCAACAATTGGTATCAGAGTCGATTCCTTCAGGAATTATTTTAACCACTGGAAGGAGATCATGGATTATTCTGAGAATGGAGTACCAATGTTTAATGGTCAAAATGGTTTTAAGTATGAGATGTGGAGCATAAGGACGAAAGTATTTTTATAGGCACAGGGACATTGTATTTGGCTATCAGTTGTTACAGGATATGATAGTTCAAAAAGGGCAAAGACTGGAACCAAGAAGGAATTGAAGAAGAATAACAAAACAACAATGGATTTCACCTAGGAAGGATTACCTAATACAGTAAGAGAAAAGGTTGGTAAATGTTCATCAGCAAAAGAACTTTGGGATAAGTTACATGACATATATTCTTCACCCATAACAGATTCATAAAATGTTAAAGAAGACACATATACAAATCAAGAATAATTATGTTCACCATGTCAAGCAGATTTAGAAGATGAAGAGTACATAATCACCAGAGGTATGTTGTTTTGTTCTAATTGTGAAAAATGTGGACATCTTGAAATAGAATGCCATGAAGGAAATGAGACAAAAACTAATTGAAAAGGAAGACAATTATGAAGAATAATTTATTAGTGCTTTAGATGAACTAAGAGAAGAAAACAATTCACCCAAGAAAGAATTGATGAAACAAAAGGAAAGTGTTCACATTTTTGAAGAATACCAATAGGTCATTGAGAACTTAAGAACTGAGCTAGAAGAAGCCATAAAGATCGAAAAAAATCTTGAATATCAAAAGCAGTGTTTGGAAGCCAACATAGCATCATAGAAGGAAGAAGTAGAAATGAGAGAGAAGATGAAAGATCATCTTAAGGAAAGAACTAACGATATAAACGAGCTTGAGGCAGAGTTTGGTCAAGAAGAGAAAGGACTTGAATAAAAAATAATCACATTAAAAATTCATCTTGAAGAAGTGAAAAGAACAAAAGAAGTCATGAAGTCTCAGATAATGAAGAAAGAAGAAGAGTTTGAGAAGCTTGAAGAATAAGTTGTCACATTAAGAAGTAAAATCATCAAGCTCAACAAGAACGTTGAAGAGACAAAAACATCCACATCAGTTATAGAGAATGAAGAGAAACACTCTAAGTTGCTAGAAAAGAAGAATGAAGAAAATAGAAAGAGTTATGCAAAAGTATTGGAATGAAGGAATCATGGTCAACCAGAATCTAAGAAAACTATTGAAGATACATCTTCAAGAATACCATCCATGTTCAAGCCACAAAGAAGATTCAATCATGATTATGATCAGTCAAGGCAAAAATTCACAAGGACTATGCCACAAAGAAGATCATTCACTCCTAGGTATGTAAATTTATTTTATGGTCATTGTTTTTATTGTACTAACTTTGGACATAAGGTTGCAGATTGCAGGGATTATAAAAGAAATGTTCAAGCAAGAAGTGCCTATGTGATCGCATGTAAGATTGAGTGTTACAAATGTCATAACTGTGGACACATAGCCAGTGATTGTAGAAGCATGACCGATAATTCCATTTAAGAGAATACTGACATCATATATAAGAAAGTATGGATAAGAAAACATAACGAACAGGTGAAAAAAGACCAGGTACTAGAGATCACAAGATTGACAATAAAACAAGATGAAGAAAATTCTATAGAGAAAAAGAAAGATGTCAAATACAGAAAGGTTTGGAAAATAACTGAAATAAAGGAAGGAAAGGTAAATAAGAAACATGTTCAAGATATTGTACTTTCAGGCATTGTAGTGAAAGATGAATCCACAGACAGAAAGAAAGAAGTTAGAGCTTAGAGAGATAATGAATCTACAAACTAAGATGATGATGAATCTACCAATGATGATGATGATGAATACACCTCAGATCAATAATTGTTCTGAGCCATCCAACTTAGAGACTCCCAAGTAATATGAATATTAGATAGGAGGAGTCTATGTGATAGTTGTGACAGACCAAAGAACCATCCTTCGAGAATCTTGCAGAGTTTGAGAAGACAAATTCAAAACAATCAATTAGCAAAATTACAGTTTGATAGATTAATAAAGACATCATGATAGTAGAGTGATAATTGGGTTAGCATTATGGACAGTGCGCAAGTAGAGACTTGGAAAGTATGGAAAGAGATGGATTCGTAAGAACACTTAGCAGGTTTGGACAGATATATGATAGTGGACAAGAGCATGGATTCATAGATTGGTTCAGAGATAAAGGAACATTATCATAATGGATGATAATTACACAGGAAATGGCTCGAACAATGCTAATGGATTCCAAATTGACAAATATATTTTGGACATAGGAAGTGCATACAACAATTCACATTCAAAATAGAGTAATGCTCAGAAACAACACTGACCAAACTCCCTACAAGTTATGGAAAGGAAGACCAACAAATGTGAAGCACTTCAAATTTTTTGGAAGCAAATGCTACATCAAAAGAGAAGATGACATAATATGAAAGTTTGACTCTTGTATGGACAAAGGAGTACTTGTTGTTTACTCAAGTACAATGAAAGCATACAAGTGTTACAATCTGAGATTGAACAAAGTTGTGGAAAGCATCAACATGACAATTGATGAAACAGACAGACCAAAATCAAAGGAAGAATAAAATGAATCAATGAAGCAACCCTTAGAAGAAGAAATAGAAGATGAAAAAGAAGTAGAAAAGGAAGATGAAGAGAATCCAATAGAAGCAGAAGAGGAAGTTCAACAAGTGCCTCCAAAGACACCCAGTAGATGAGTACAAAAGAATCATCCTTCAGAACAGATTATCAGAAACAAAGATGCAAGAGTTGAGACTAGAAGAAGAAGTCGTTCACCAGAACAAACACACCTAGCACTCTCATCTACAATTGAACCAAACTGTTTTGAAGAAGCCAACAAGGATGAATTTTAGAAAAAGGCCATGGATGAAGAATTGGATCAAATAGAGAAAAATGACACTTGGGAACTAGTTCCAAGACCAAAGAATAAGAATGTGATCACCACAAAGTGGGTCTTCAAGAATAAATTGAATGAAGATGGACAGGTTACAAGGAACAAAGCTATATTGGTATGTAAAGGATATGCACAGGTTGATGGAATCGACTTTGAAGAGACATTTTCCCTTGTTTCTAGAATGGAAACAATCTCTTTGATTTTATCTTATGCATGCTCCAAAAATATTAAAATGTATTAGATGGACATAAAATCATCTTTTCTGAATGGGGAACTTGAAGAACAAGTCTACATTGAACAACCAGAAGGATTTCAGTTGTCATACAATGCATACTATGTGTGCAAATTAAAGAAGGCCTTGTATGGTATATAACAGGCTCCTAGAGCATGGTACTCTAGACTGGATAAATATCTACATCAAGCAAGGTTTAGAAAAGGAAGTGCATACAACAACCTCTACATCAAGGTAAGTGAAGGTAATATTTTATTAATTGAAGTTTATGTTGATGATATTATTTTTGGTAGTGATGATGACAGGTTAAGCCAGAAATTTGCAAAAGATATGCAGAATGAAATTGAAATGTCGTTACTTTGAGAACTATTCTTATTTTTGGGACTTCAGATACGTCAAAGCAACCAAGGAATATTTATTTCTCAAACCAAGTATATCAGAGAAATTTTAAAGAGGTTTGAAATGGAAGATTGCAAACTAGTTATCACTCCCATGCAAACCAGTTACAAGTTGAGCAAAGATGATGATTCAAAGTCTGCAGATCAGAGGCAATATAGGTCAATGCTTGGCAACCTACTATATGTGACAACATCCAGACCATATGTAATGCAGGCAGTTGGATAGGTGGCACAATTTCAAGCAGCACCAAAGGAGTCACATGTGTTAGCAGTGAAGGGGATTTTCAGATATCTCAAAGGAACATAAGAGTTTGGATTATGGTATCCAAAAGGAAATGATATATCACTTATTGCCTACACAAATGCAGATTGGGCAGGTTGTATTGATGGCCTATGAAGCACTAGTGGAGAAACATTCTACTTGCGTGAGTGTTTAGTATCATGTCTAAGAAAGAAACAATCATCAATATCTTTATCTACAGCCGATGCAGAGTATATTGCAACAACATCATGTTGTACACAGGTTCTTTGGATGAAACAAAATTTGACAGATATACAGGTTGATAATGATGAGCCCATTCCAATCTATTGTGATAATAAAAGTGCCATCAATATCTCAAATAACTCGGTGATGCACTCCAAAACGAAGCACATTCCAATAAAGTATCACTTTCTACGGGAGCAAGTGGCAGAAAAGAACATGAGAGTTGAGTATGTGGGCACACAAGAACAAGTGGCAGACATCTTCACAAAACCACTTCCACGGGAATCCTTTGAATATCTTCGCCAGAGACTTGGATTTATTTCTACTCCAAAATGAATGTTTTTTGAATGCTTATATTATATGTCTTAGATTTACACGAGGAAGCACCATACGAGGACAATTCAGTTAGGGGGAGAAACCCCGAATGGAAAGATACCTCTGCCATTGATGACAAAGGGGGAGAGATTTATCAGATGCAGAGGATAGAGGCATGGTTCCATGGGGAGCATGAGTGATATAATTTCAGTATTTCATCAGAGTGTTTCCATCAATGCCAAAGGGGGAGATTGTTGATTGAGGTTGGTTGTCATTGATGCCACCCCTTGAAGAATGCCCCGTAGCACAAAGGTTGGGTAATGGACCCAAGATTGTTTGATGTAAATATGACTCATTATTGTCTGGTCATGGTTGATAATAAGTAGAAATGGGTGAACTCCAAAGTGGTCCCATTATCGTGAAATCCCTCACGGGAAGACGCTTTGCGGATTGAGTTATCCTAGAGGTATGGTTAGAGAACCCATGCTTATTTGTAGAATAATGAGATGAATGCTAGTGAATTTGTCAGTGAAACTATCCTATATGGATATTTCTTGTCATGCCATTTCTTGTGGTATGTGAAATTCCACATAACTCCTCACGGTTAGAGATTTATGACCATGAGAAGTTGGAGAACCTAGGTTTGGGTAATGGACCCAAGTTTGTTTGATGGATAACGGTATGAGTTTTGATATATTTTTAGGTAATACTATTTGATATGGATATTACATGTCATTCCATTTCTAGTGGTATGTGGAACATCACATAACTCCTCATGGTTTGAGAGTTATGGCCTTACGAAGTTGGAGGACCTTCATATGTCATCTAGAAGCCCCAAAAGGTCAAAGTAGTCAAAGTGGTTTAAGATATTTTAAAAGGTAAATAATAAAGTGAAATGATGAGTGTACTAAAATTCAAAGTGAATACAAAATAAATTAATTCAATAATAAATTTAATGGAGAAAATAGAAGTGGGTTAACCCTAAAATAAGGAAAGTGGGCAAAGTGACCTACATGATGTTTTTAAGGAAGCTACTTGGAGAGTATAAATAAGAGGCAAGGTTCTCTCATTTAAGAAACACTTGAGCATATTGAATACCTATAGGTGTTTAAGGTAACCAAAGGATATCTAAGCCAAATTTCTGAGGAAAGTGAATAAAAGAAGGCCGAAATTCAAGGAAGGATAAATTCTTTTGATGATGTTTTCTAAGGTATGTCTTTTTCAGGTCATCTCACCATTTTCGCAATAAATTTTTTTCTACAATGATTCAGACCATGAAATTTATATTCCATTGAGGAAACATATCCAAGTATCTGTGGTAAAACAGTCATCTTATGGGTCATTGTATTTTTGGAGTTACACTCCGTGGAAAATAGGGCTTGTGGCTAATCCTGAAACTAGTCAAAAACATGTGTTTCGGGTAAAAACGTCATAACTTCTTCATAATAGATACAAATTTAGTAAAACCAAATGTGTTGGTTAGATTACATTATGTAGTATTCTGTGCAACATTTTCAGATCAATTGAACAAATATTTCATGCGGGGAACGATCTACAAGGTCTCTCTCTAGAATAAGCCATAATTCATCAAGGTGTGTCATTTTTGCCATAACTCCTTTTATGAGAGGTTTCAAGTAGTGACACCTGGAGGAATTGCATAAAACACACTGAAGAACATTGTGTATCAGTTTTAGATATTTGTTCATTACAGGTACAAAGTTATGATTATTTCATGTTAGGGTTGTTGACTAATCCAAAACTAGTCTTGTGAGACTAAAGAAACGTTTGATGAAAATGCTAGTCTCTTGTTGTTAAAGTTAAGGAAGGTTTGTAGGTATGTGATCATATACACCAGGTCTATTACAGAGTTAAAAATAATATTTGGATGATGAAATTTATGAGGTCTTTTGGTTAAGGTACAAGTTGGGTACATGGTTGGTTGCAC
The DNA here is from genome assembly GCA_009831015.1 of Picea engelmannii. Classification (NCBI taxonomy): domain Eukaryota; kingdom Viridiplantae; phylum Streptophyta; class Pinopsida; order Pinales; family Pinaceae; genus Picea; species Picea engelmannii. Next base: position 191,555 of record ML803482.1, on the reverse strand, counting down.
TTGTTTATGGTACATGTTGATTGCAGATTGTTTGGTACAAGTTGGTGCACTTGTTTATGGTACATGTTGATTGCAGATTGTTTGGTACAAGTTGGTGCATGGTTGATGCACTTTTTTATGGTACTGGTTGTTTGGTACAAGTTGGTGCACTTTTTTATGGTACAGGTAGATTACAGGTTGTTTGGTACAGGTTGGTGCATGGTTGATGCACTTGTTGTTGGATTACTGAGAGGGGGGGTGAATCAATAATAGAGAAATTTAATCATTTTTAACCATATAATCCAAGTGTTATATCAATGAAGCATTATCATCCAATAACTATAGAGGAAATAAGAAATGAACAAATGAAAAAACATACACATACACATACACAGTACACTAGTGTTTTACGTGGAAACCCAAATCAGAAGAAAACCACAGAATACTTTTTCTTATATGTCTTGAAGAATTACATTCATTGGAAGCACCAACTTCCTTTTTTTTTTAGCTGCAACTAGAAGGAGGCTCCAACCCTCTAGTTTCTCAGGATACAACCTGAGGGAAGCTCCAAATCCCCAATTCTCTGGCTACAACCAGAAGGAGGCTACAACCCCCTATGTTCTCCAGCTACAACCAGAAGGTGGCTACAACCGCCTGTCCTTGCCCCATCCTGTCACCCTGAAGTAGAAGTATAATGATGGAACCACTCTCAACCTGTCACTGTGAGATATACCGCTATAAAACTGTACCAATAAATCTGAACCATGCATCAACCATGCATCAACCTGTAATCAACGTATACCATAAACAAGTGCATCAACCATGCACCAACTTGTACCAAATAACTTGTAATCAACCTGTACCATAAACAAGTGCATCTAACCATGTAACAAGTATGTACCAAACATGTGTCAACTACTCATCAACTATGACTCATCAATATGTACCAACATCATCAACTATACACCTCATGTATGTGCCAACTCATCAACTACTTGTCTCAACCATGTACTCAACATGTACCTCAACCAAA